>CATIWR010285300.1:0-39040 GCA_949677035.1 Omphalea diandra
TTTAATGCTCACACCTAACACTTACAATTTCATAAAGAAAATTGAAGAAAATGAGTAGCAAAGATTGAGAGCTTTAATTACTTGTAATAAATTTCTTAGCAACCTTCTTCATGGCTGTTTGATGGAGTATTTATAGCCAAAATTCACCAAAAAGACGTTGCAGAATATAGCTCATCAAATATTTAAGACATGTTTGATAGATTCTGCATTAAATGCTTGATAGTCTCAATTCACGGTCGCTACTACTCATTAACAATCGCGAAATCCAAATTTCTGAAGGAAAATCCCATTTGTGTCAAACGGCTAGTCCACATGGTAGCTTTTGATTAGTTTACCAGGAAAATATAGTCGTTGGTCTTTTACCTACTTTCATAAGTTGCGGTCGCGAGCTTTCTTGTACAGGACACGAATTCGTCTGCCAAAAATGGTTATCTTCTTCTTCACAATTCACTATCGCTACCAATAAGATGCCTCAATGAATTTTGACTTCAACGGTATGCTGGAACACGTGTCATGCTGTGACTGTGGACTTGTTTCCCTTTTGAGTCACTTCAAAATTCGCGGTCGTGACTAGGGCTTGACACACACTGCAATTTCGTCTGTCAATTTTATACTCCGTCATTTGGATCAATTGTGGCCGAGAATGGCTCCGCGATTTCGCCTATCTACTTTCTAGGAATGCTTCTTCTCATATCGTGGTCTCAAATACAAGGTAGCGGTCGTGATTTAGAAGTCATTTTTCATACTTGAGGAATTTTGAGCTTCATCCAACTTCCAACTTTAGATAAAAACTAAAGGCTGCAAAACAACAATTATTTGAAATATTAGACATGATCAATCTCCTTTGTCAAGATCAAAAGAGGTCCAAGACTTAGGTTAACTACCCTAGTCCAACAGTGCCTAGTAAGCAAGACAACCTAACTAATACTACTTTTGATGATGGTGCTAAATTGAAGAGTGAGCTTGAAATTTTGTGTAAAAGGGAGTTTTCTAATTCCTGTTTAGATGTTTGTGCTTATTTTATGTGTTATAAGCATAATTCTTTTTGTTTTAAGTATTGTTTTTGTGTTTGTAATTTGTTTTCTTCTTCAAATACTTGCTTATGCATTTTAAAGGATTTCTTTTGTTTTAAACATTTTTTCTCCTTCACTTAGCATTTCTTCTTCTTCAAATTGTTTTTCATGTTTTTCTTCTTATTTTCAACATGATAGTTTTCTTATTCATGTTTGAACGTTTTTAATCCTTTTTGTTCTAGTGATAAACATTTTTCTTCATGTTTTTATGTTTCAAATAACTCTTTTTGTTTTAAACGTTTGTTTCCTTTTAAATTCTGTTTTAGCGTGTCTTCTTTTAATTCTAAGAGTTTGAATTCTTGTATTCTTATTTTTACAAATCTTGTTTTTATTCTAGAAACGTGTTCTTTTTAAAAGACCTTAGTTCTTGTTTTTCAAAATTTTACCTCTCTTTATATGTTCTTCTTGTTGTTTTCATATTTATAAACCATTGTTTTATTCTTCTTTCTATTTTAAGCATTGGTTAGGAAAAAGGTTTTCCTTTAATTCTTATGTTTCATGTTCTTATTTGATTTCTAAATCTTGTTTTCATAAACCTAGATTTTCTAGTGTTTTAATTTTAAAGAAAATTGATACTTTAGTATTTTTCCATACTAGATGGAAAATGTGTACTAGGGTTTATTTTAGACATTTGATTTTGATTCAAACTCTTTTTACTAGACTTTTGCTAGATTTTGCATATATTAACCCTATTATAGGTGGTTCCATGCGTGTTGCATTCAATCCGGGTGAAAAGACATACAATTTGTGTGGTAAGTTTAATTAGGATTTTTTTTTTTTTTTTGCTTTCTTATAGGTCTAGATTCGAGGACAAATCCTTTTGAGGAAGGAGTGAATGATGCAAATAGCCAAGGTAGGTTAGCAAAGGATTCACTTCAACTTTAAGGCCCAATCATAAAGGGAAGGCTAAAGAAGTTTAAAGATGTAATTAGAGCATTCATGCAACAAGGAATTACACTTTGATTAGCCCAAGAAGAGCAAAGGATGTGTGAAGCCAAGTAAAAGCTGATGGGAGCTTAAACTCTTCAAATAGAGCACTTAATTTAATACAATGGAGCCCAACTTGTGTAGAGCATCCAAGCATGACCCAATTCAGCCAAGGCATGTAAAAAGAAGCCTAAGGCATGTAAAAGGAAGCCCAAGATGTGTAAGCAAGGAAATAAGGCCTAAAGTCAAAGATTCTTGCAAGATTTCCTTAGTTGGCAATATTCCCTAATGCCATTAGGATTTCCTCATTAGGTTGAATCCTTTTCCTTTTCAATTTAGGAAGAGTTGTTCTTTAGTTAGGAAAGTATCTTGGTCTAATATTGTAGACCAATCATAATGTTTCTTTAGTTTTCCTATTTAGTTTAGGATTATCTTTTCCTTATTACATTAGGAAATATTGAATTATGTTAAGGAATGTAAACCAAATCCTAATTGGTTTTGGATTGAGCATTGTAAGGCTATAAATAGCCCTTATATTCTGCTAAGAGGGAATAAATGAATTCAGTCAATATTATTATTGTTAGTAATTTTGCTTGTGAGATTAAATTCTCTTCTTGAGTTCTTGAGTGGACTTGGTGCGATTATTGAGTGAAGGCTTAATAATTTCACAAACTCGTTAATTCTGATCTTAAATTGGCTTGATTAATTTAAGGTTTGAGTTAACACGACTTTGAATCTTTATAACTTAGGTTGCTAGAAACAAGTTTTCTAGAGATCTAGTTGGGATTTGAAGATCAAAACTCCAATACTTGGTTTGATAGATTTTGGGCAACTATTCTTTAGCATATGGATAAGATCAATCCAACCTTGTTCATATCAGAAATTGAGGATAGATGAAGAGAATAAGTAAATGTGAAATTAAGGGATGTTGGAATGACTTAAATAGGTAAAAAAAATCTAATGAAAAACAATAATAAATGGTAAAATTTGCATTAAATAAGGGGGTGCCATCGGTTGGTAGTCAAATCAATTAATGCTTGATAGTTACTCTATTTCGCAACAGAGAACCTAAAGTCGCAATTGCTAATTACAAAATATTTGAGTAATGGATAAGAATTTCTTAGAAATCGAAGGTGCAACGGTCAAAACTTTTAAATTTTGAAAAAATTCACTATGGAGAATTATAGTCATGACAACTAATTAGATGTATGATAGAAAGTTAATAAGTGCTTCTAAATTGTGACAACGAAAGGGAAAATAGTGACCGCAAATTACAAGGGAAAGAGAGAATAAGGAAGAGATATGAATTGTCCTTCCTAATTATGATCCACTTAATGTAATGATTATTAATTCATGCAAATTTGCATAGAAAGGCATATTTGCATAAAGAATTAAGACATCTAAGGTATTAAAGTACACATCTATCATACACATCATTCATTCACTCAAAATAATAAATTGAATAAAGAACATCTTATGAGATCTGATTTTCACCCTAAGAAGCTTCAATTAAGCATTTTTAGCTCCCTCTTATTGAATTTCATCCTTTCTTCATTAAGGGGTTTAGTCAAAATATCCACAAGTTGATAATTAGTGTCAATAAACTCTAACACTACATCACCATTTTGGACATGATCTCTAAGAAAGTGAGGCCTAATATCTATGAGGTTGCTCCTAGAGTGTTGGATGGGGCTCTTTGAAAGATTTACCACACTTGTGTTGTCACATTTGATGGGAATGTGATCAACAACTTTGCCAAAGTCCTTTAGTTATTATTTCATCCAACGAAATTGGGTACAACAATAACCTATCGCTACATATTATGCTTTGGTAGTGGATAATGCAACTGAAACTTGTTTTTTACTAAACCAAAAAGCTAAGCATTCTCCTATAAATTAGCAAGTTTTAGAAGTGCTTTTTGTATCAATAAGTTACCTACATAATCTGCATCCGAATATCCTAAAAGACTAAAAGATAAGTTCCTAGGATACCATAAATCTAAGTGGAATGTACCATGTAAATACTTGATAATCCTTTTAACAACATTAAGTTGAGATTCTTTAGAGCATGATTGAAATGTATGCATACACTAAACATGATATCGAGTCTAAAGGTAGTGAGATAGAGTAGAGAACCAATCATACCTCTATATCTCTTTTCATCAATAGACTTACCCAATTCATCTTTGTCTAGTTTGATGTCTTTACTACTTTACATCTATCCATACCAAATTTCTTGGGTAGATCCTTTGTATACTTTGCTTTGTTGATAAAGATGCCTTCTTTGGTTTGCTTGATTTGTAGGCCAAGAAAGAATTTGAGTTCTCCCATCATGCTTATCTCAAATTCCCTAGTCATACACTTGGCAAAATCTTTACAAAGAGATTTATTAGTAGGACCAAATATAATGTCATCAACATATATTCATAGAATGAGTTTGTCTTGATTATGGGTTTTGACAAATAAAGTAGTATCAACCTTCCCTTTCTCAAAATCATTTTGTAAAATAAATGAGCCAAGCATTTTGTACCAAGCTCTTTGAGCTTGTTTTAAACCATATAAGGCTCTAGTTAGTTTAAAAACATAATTTGGAAAAATGTGAGATTCAAAACCTAGAGGTTGTTTAACATAAACTTCATCCTCAATGAGATCCTTTAAAAATGCACTTTTAACATCCATTTGAAAAAAGTTCAAAGTTCATGTAACATATATAAACTAAGAGAATCCTAATGGTTTCTAATCTTACTACGAGGGCATAGGTTTTATCATAATCAATGTCGTCCTCTTGGTTGTACCCCTATGCAACCAATCTAACTTTGTTCTTAGTAATGAAACCTTGCTCTTCTAACTTATTCCTATACACTCAGTTGCATCCTACAATGGGATGTTCCTTAGGCCTAGGAACAAGTTCTCATACTTTATTTCTCTCAAATTGGTTGATTTCCTTCTGCATGGCAATCACCTAACTCTCATCGTTAAAAGCCTTATTAATTGATTTTGGCTTAAATTGAAAAAAATATTCAAGATTATTGTCTAATGCATTAAGTTGAGATTTAGTCCTTACTTTCTTTGATGTATCACCAATAATTAGATCCTTTGGGTGATATTTGGAGAATCTCTAATCCTTGGAAAGATCTTAAGCTGGAATTTCTACTTGTTATGGTTAGGATTCCTTTTCTTCTTTTGATGACCTATTTTCACCAAGGTCTATTACCATTTCTCTTGAAGTTGAATCAAACTTCATTTTCTCAAATTCACCTATAAGGCTATCAATAAGAGAACCCTTTCTAAGATCAAATTTACTAGATTCATCAAATACAATGGTCAAGGACTCCTCAACAACCATAGAACTCTTATTGAATACTCTATAGGCTTTGCTAGAGGTAGAATATCCCAAAAAAAACCTTCATTTATCTTAGAATCAAAATTTCCAAGGTTATCTTTGGTATTTAAGATGTAGCATTTGCACCCAAAAACTCTTAGGTATGACAACTTAGGCTTTCTACCATTTCAAAGCTCATAAGAGATTTTATTGAGAATAGGTCTTTTGAAAACACGATTATCAATATAACAAGAAGTATTATGGCTTTGGCCTAAAAGTAATTAGGTATGGAGTACTCACTGAGCATGGTTCTAGCCATCTCTACTAGCGTTCTATTTTTCCTCTCTACAATACCATTTTGTTATGGTGTTTTAAGAGTTGAAAAGTTATGAGAAATCTTATTTTCTTGGCAATAAGTTTCAAAGTCTCATTTTGAAATTCCTTTCCATGGTTACTTCTTATAGAAGAAATGAAGTAACCTTTTTCATTTTGAACTCTATTTGCAAAACTTTTAAAAGCATCAAAAGTGTCATTCTTATGAACCAAAAATTATACCTAAGAAACCTAAAGTAATCATCAACTAGGACAAATGCATAATACTTTCCACCTAAACTAGCACTCCTAGTAGGTCCAACTAAGTTCATATGGATAAGTTGAAGTAGTCTACATGTACTAACAATATTTTTTACTTTGAATAAAGATAGATGTTGCTTCCCCATTTGGCATGGTCTACATGTCTTGTCCTTTGAGAATTTTAGCTTGTGAAGACCTTCCACTACTTTATATAGGCTTTGTAAGAGCTCCATGCTAGCATGACCAAGTCTTCTATGCCAAAGCCAAGCCTGATTGCTAAGGGACATAAGATACTTAAAAGATTGGTTAGCCAAATTGTTTAAGTCAATTAAGTAGGTATTGTCCCTCCTTTCACCCTTAAAGATTACCCTTTTTATCCACCAATGTGGTAACTCATCACTTTCTAAGGTCAAAGGTAACTTTGTTACCCTTATCACATAATTGACTTACATTAAGTAAATTATGTTGTTAACCATCTACTAAAAGAAGATCATCAATAAGTGAGCAACCATTCTTACCAATTGTTCCAATACTAATTACCTTACCTTTGGCATTATTCCTAAAAGTGACATTACCCTCTTTTTTCTTTTTTATGGCTACGAATAGCTTTTTATTACCCGTTATATACTTTGAGCATCCACTATCCATATGTCAATCATTGTCATCATTAGTGTTGCCATACAATCCTATACAACACAAGCAAATCACTTTTGTTTAGGTTCTCAATCATACTTGGGCCCTTTAGGGTTAAGTTTTGAAGGATCCTCTAATTTGAGAGGAGCCTTCCTAATGTAACAAAAGATATTTATATGTCCAAACTTCATGCAATAATCACATTAGAATTTAGACTTATTAGTCTTCCTCCTATACATCGCTTTGGTATGAGTAGGGGTCCTCCTCTTACTATGATGATGTGAGTGTAGGCATGTACATGAATGATTAGGAGCAGAAGAGAATTTTTTGTGTATGTTGGGGTGAGCATGTTTCTTAGTGTAGATAAATGCATGATTAACCATTTTAGGCTTAGGCTTTGAGCCTTAAGGTGCTTTTCCCTTACCTTGGGCATTGGTGGCTTAGTACTATGAGCACTCTTCCTTCCAACTATCTCAATACTAGATGTTGAAGGAGTTGAAGCTCTAATAAAAGTTGTGAAAGTGGGTGTAGATGATGAAGAGGCTCCATTAAAGCCAAGACCATGTCTTACTAGGGGAGGTCTTTGAAATACAATTAATGTATCTAAATCTTTCTTCACTTTGTAAAACTTAGAAATGGAATTTCTAAGTTTAATGACCTATCCTTTTAAGGTATCATTTTCCTAAGGAATTTATAGAAGAGGAAGAGTTAGTAAGATTTTTTACTAATTTTTTGAGTTCTTCATTTGAAGTCCTTCTTTCACTTACAAGCTCATTTAATGAGTTAAACTCATTCTCTAGTTTTGAGAATTTCTTTTTTTAAGTTTTCATTTATGACCTATATTTGTCACACCTCAAGGTAAGAGCTTCTAAAAGCTCATTGTCTACATCCTCTAATACATCATAGTTTTCACCAGAATAGGGTGAAGAACTTGCCTCATTAGAAGAGTCATCTTGTGTCATGAAACATAGATTTGCCATTTCCTCATCTTCAACTTCCTCACTTGAGTTGTCATCCCAAGTAGCTTTGAAGCTTTTTTTTTATTTGTCCCCTTTCTTTTTCTTTTTTCTACGTGGGGCAATCATTCTTGATGTGGGCTTGCTTGCTACACTCATAACATGTTACTTCACTCTTCTTTTCTTTGAGGTTGGGAGATGTTTTCTCAAAGTTTCTTCTATCTTTTCTTCTTCTTATCAATTCCTTAGTTCTTTTAGAAAGCATAGCTAACTCCTCCTCTTCTTTTTCACTATTATCATCACTTTAGACAACCTCTACTTCTTTGTCTTTGGATGAGGACTTGAGAGTTAAAGTCTTCTTCTCTGTTTTATCATTCTTATCCCTTTGCCCTCTAGTCTTCTTCATCTCCTCATCCTTTTTCAAGGCTAGCTCATGAGTGAGAAGCTTGCCTATGAGGACATCTGTTGACACTTTACCAATTTTTGAATTTGACTCTTATATGCTACATACCCTGGCACCAAACTTCTCAAGAGGTGAGGATTTAAGTATTTTAGTGTTTACCCCATGATTGGTAAGTATTCTTCCAAATTTCTCCATGTTTGTGACAATGGACAGAAGTATATTCATCATATCGGTGAAGCTTTCATTGTCTTTCATCATGAATTGCTCCCATTCTGTCACATAAATCTCTAATCTGTTGGATTTCACTAAGGTTGTGCCTTCATGGTAATTCTTTAAAGCTTTCTAAATTCCATGGGCTGTGAGGCAATGTTGAACTCTTCCTATTTCTTCCCTAATAAACAACTAAGAAGGATTGCCATTGCCCTTTTATTTCTTCCATTTGATCTTCTATGAGCTTCCACCCATTCTTCCCTTGGGATTAACCTTTCACTTCCATCAACCACCTTAGTAGGAGGCTTTCATTGTTTTGCCATAATATCTCAGAGGTCCACCACATCACTGTCTAAATATATCTTCATGTTATACTTTCAATGCGTATAGCTAGATCCATCAAAATATAGCCTGAGATGAGTGAGGATTCCTTCTTATGCCACGTGTCTTTGCTCACTCAATTAAGAGTTTTAATGAGAAATTGGCTCAGATACCACTTGTTGACCCTTGAGCACTAAGAAGGGAGGTTAAATTGATGGGAATTTAAAAATTTGGAAGGAAGATAAAGAATTTGGGAGATTGAAGAAGAGGGAGAAGGAAAGAACATATAATGTTTTATAGTGGTTTGGGTATTAATGAACCCTACATCCACTCCCTCATTCTTTACAATTGAGTGTTCTACTAGCTTTAAATGGTGTTTCCAAGGTCACACCAAACTTGTACACTTTGAGTTTTAATGGCTCACACACAACGTTACAACTTGTGTTTTAAGGCTCACACAAAAACTTCTCTCTAATGTTTTCCCAAAGGCTCACACTTAACCTATTACAAGAGTTTTGATAACTAGGCTAAATCTCAAACCCAATTAGAATGGTGTTTAATGCTTACATCAAACAATATTAACTCACATACAAAGAATAAAAGGTTGAGAAGCAAAATTGCAAGAGTTTGACTATATTCAATGATATTCTCTTGCATTCATGTTTGTTTGGTGGAGTATTTACAAGCAATAACTACCAAAAAGACATTAAGTATTTACAGACAATAACCACCGAAGAGACGTTACTAAAGAACTATGTCTAAATCTCTAAGACATGCTAAGTAGATTTTGCATTGAATGCCTATCAGATTGATTTTCGTGGTCATGACTGGTAAGTCATGATCGCAATTTTCTAACTTGCACTAAAAAGGTTAAGATCATAGTAGATAACCCCATTTTTATCTGACGTTTAGTCTACATGGAATGATGTTATTGGTCTTCCAGAAGAAAATAGTCGTTGTGTTCTTTGACTAACCAAAAGTCGCGATCGTGATTTAATTTCCTCTTAGGTGTGACTGAGACCACAAATTCCTCTATTTGATGAGAAGAAAATGTTTCAGTAGGTCACGATCCAGAAGGATATTTCACCCTTACAAATTTTGATATGCCAATGGATTTCTTGGACTTTTGGCAGGCTTGGATTATGGACTTAGCTCCCTCCAAGGATTACAGAAGTCGCGGTCATGTTTGCCAACGTGATGACATTGCGAATTTACCTGTCTGATCATCATGTATTTCTAGGCAAGGTCGTGGTTGCGATTTTCTATGCAAATTTGAATGGTTCAAGATCATCTTTTTCTTTTACAATGTCGCTGTCGCGGATTATAAGTTCTTAATTGCAAATTAGATGTCTTTTCATAAAGCTTGAGATTTAAACTTCCCTCTAACATCCAATGCAAACGTATCTTCAAAACTGCAAAGTCAACACTTAAAAATAACATTAGAACATATCAATCTACATTGTCAAGATCAAAAGAGACTTATGACCTAGGTTTGACTAACCTAGTCCAACACAAATGACTTTATTCTTTTTTTAAAAAAAATAAACTAGACATGTGATGATACAACATATTCAAATTTTAAGTCAATATAAGTCCTATATAAAATATTGTGAATTTTGAATTCTACCCTATTTCAATGTGAACATAGTTATCTAAGTCATATCTCAAATTGTACAAATCCAATTGCAAAATTGATTTACCAAAAGTTATAAAATACATAAAGGAACATTTTTCATGTTTTACACATTATTTAATTTAGTCTATAAGGTCATCAAAATAAATGATCAATCTTAGGGTGAATAAGTTTCATCAAGTTTAGAATTAATCATAATGAAGGAGCAATATCTCACTAACCATGATATATTTGGCAAAATTTTTTTATAGGAATCTATATGGCACATAACACTATGACTTTCATGTTTTTCACATCACCAAATTTCCATTATATGGGCATGAAATTTTGGGTAAACAAAAATAATGGATTGAACTGGTTTCCATAAGTTTTGGATCAGTCATAATCAATGAGTAATATCTCTTTCTACATAATAAATTAAGCAAAAACTTTTTATAGTTATTTATATGAGATACAAATCTACAACTTTCATGTTTTATACATTGTCTAAATTAGCATATAAGATCACAAAAATATATGAAAAATGCCAAATTGAGGAGGATTTAGCAAATTATGAACCAATACAAATCAAGGAGCCATAACTATTCACACACACCATATTAAGTAAAATTGTTTTACATGAATTTATATAAGGCATAGATCTACAACTTTCATGTTTTATACTTTTTCTGATTCCTCCTCTAAGGTTATGAAATCAAGGTTGTAACAGTTTGCTCTAACAATAAAACCAACACAATTCAACTTTTGTTTCTCCTATGCATCTAACAACCTTCCTACAAGAACTCTATCTATAATTAATCCATAATTCCTACTAACTATGCATGTTTAATATGTTATAAACGAGAAATTTCATATGGAAAGAAGATTAAATCATTGCCCTTTTTGCCAAAACTATAAAAGGTTAGGATTTCTTCCTAGCTAATTTTCTTCTTCTTCTCCTCCTCCTCCTCCTTTCTTTCTTTCCATATTAGCTCCCTTTTTATTCTGCTACCCCTCACATTTTTTTTCTCTCTAATATGCTCCTAAAGGAATAAAAATTCAATTTGTATACCTATTAAAATAAGGCAAAATCATGGTGGCTTACTACTATTGGTTGAAAGTTTAATTTTTCTTTTTTAATCCCTCTTCTTCACTCCTTCATCATCTATATCCCTTTAATAATTCCCATATGCTTCTCACACTTTTAATAAATTCCAAATCAATATTATTTAGAATATTATAACATGCACGCAATGTAACACTCCAAAATTTCTAATTTATATTTTTCTTAAAGTTATATTTATTAGAGTTATTAAAATTTATTTTATTGTGAGTAGAGTAATTTAAATTTTAGATTTAATTTGAGTATTTAGATAATATGAGAGTAATTTTTATTTAGAAAAATGATTTGGGATATATGTAATACAATTGTTACCATAGTTAATTTAATTTTTGGAAGAGTAACGTATTTTAGAAGTAGGTTTTAAATTTATTTAAGTACATGTGATTTCAATATTGTATTTTATTTCTAAGTTTGAAATTTAATAATATTGTGCATATGAAAATTTTATAAAGGTAATAATAATGATAATTATTATTATAAATATTTTAAGTGAGTTTCAATATTAAAATCATGTATGATTTATTTACAATGAGATTTTATTTAAGTGTAGCTAATAATAATAAAGTATTCAAATTATAATTCAATTATTATTGTGTTTTTGAAGAAAATTATTTTAGTTCATGTATGAAGCATAAGATTTTAAACCTCTAGATGCAAACTTCGATAATCAAAATCAGTGAATGCACCCTTGGAAATGCAAGGGGAATTGTCAAAGGAAGAGATAACGACTTTGGGAAACCTTGGAGATGCTCAAAGTCAAGCCCACAACTAAAGCCCAATCTACCAGCCTAAGTAAATGGGTTATACAACCCATTAAGAAAGGTTGTACAACCTCATAATTTGTGTTGTACAACCTATATCCAAGGTTGTACAACCCTCCTTTAAACCTTAATCCCTAAAACCTTTTGAAACTAGTCCCCTCTTAAACCATAGGGTTGTATAGCCTTAATAGATGGATGCATAGTCCATTTTTTGCTATATATCTTATATGCAAACCCTAATTCTAGAAGATTCATCTCCTTATCTGTGATTATATAAATACATTTGTAACCATAACCATTTTCGGCTCTATGAACTTATCCATCACCTATAAAATTTCCCCCTATTTGAAGATGGAGCAAAAGGCTTAGAAACCTTAACAAAACTCTACCAAAATTCCCTTTAAATCATACTTGGCATAGAAACCTTAAACCCTAACTCGTTCCAAGGTAAAATAAGGTCTAATCTTTGCATTTTTTATACATGTCCTAAGCATTTTAGAAGATATAAATCATTTAGTGAGCCTCTAAGGGTAAAGTAAACATCAAGGAAGGCATCGACAACCCTTTATTTTCCCCCTCCTTCTCCCCCTTCATCTTTTCTTTTTTTCTTCAAAGCTAAGGAAATAAGGAATTTACAGCCTTAGTGTAGGCTGTACAGGCTACATTTCTGGGTTGTACAACCTCATACATGGGTTGTAAAGCCTTGTTTCCCTAAGAATAGTTTTGTAGAACTCTTCTTCTCTCACTTGGGTTATCCTTTGTCAAAGCAACTTTTTACGATTTTTTACTATTCCATTGGTAGAATGGGATGAGTCCAAATAGCATAAGACCCTTATTCATTTCAAAAGTGGAATCTTGAACTAGTTTTAAATGGTTTTAGGATACATTTTATGTTAATACTCCATGTTCCTTCATATTTTAAGTGATTGGTATATTAGGCATTATGTTTAGATTAGATTTGGTAAGGACCAAGTGACGAACTAAAGTTTCCTAGGACCTTGGGAGCCTTATCATGATCATGGCTATTTCTAAGAATGTTATTAGCTTGTCTTGGCTTTACGATTTTTCCTTATAGAGATAGCATTTTACCCGTTGTCATGGTTGGAGGTGTTTATTGATGCCATGCCCTTTGAAAGCAATAAGGCAGAAGATTTTCATAACCCAAGGATTCCTTTTTAAAGATCTTTACATTAGGCCATTGAACATCCTCCAAAGTGTTTGCATTTAATGTCTATCTTTCTTCATGCTCCATAACTCATATCTTAATGTTTGTTTGTTATTGTCATATTTGTTATGTGATGTTGGGATGTGTTATTATAGGCTTGGATACATGTTTAGGTACCTTAACTATGGAAATATGGTTAGATGATAAATGACTTTATTCGATTCTTTGATTTCTTTTTGTCTATTTTAGTTACTAACATGTGCATTTTTTTATGGTGTAGGTATTTGACTTAAGTTAGGCTATGAATGATGTTCTCAATGATCATCTTTGATTATCCTAAATGATGTTATATGCATGTTATGATGAGATGCATGATGATCCCTATATCGTGATGCATGACCCCCTTTCCCTTTGAGATGATTATACTTTGATGGATGTATGATATGCATGATGATCCCTATACCATGATGCATGACCCCTTCTTCCTTTGAGATGATTATACTTGGATGGATGTATGGATATGCAAGATGATCTATATACCATGATGCATGGCCCCTTATCCCTTTAAAATGTTTATGCTTTGATGGATGTATGGATATGTCAGATGATCCTTATACTGTGATGCATGACCCCATTTCCATTTGGATTATTGGAATGATTTGATTGGTTTGATTCCGCTAAAGGCATGCTTAAGACCATTAATCAGACTAATGAATAACTTAGTTAAAATATTAAAAGTGAACCAAAGATGCTTGAAGTCCATATCCAATGTTCAGATGGCTTGGGGGTGCTAACCTCTTCCCTAAGCTATACCCAATTTGCGAACCCAATCTTTGATGGGTGAAGATGAAATAGGCTTTCTAATTAACTTAGATTAAGTTTATATTTTGCCTTCCTCGAATTCATATCTCGAGTAAAATTGGGTGGTGACTTTATACTTCTCAGGATAGTATCGACATATTGTCCCACATTTGGTCCCTCGATGACCATCACTTTGGACGTGGGGCTTTGAATTATACAAGGCCTAAAAGGATCCTTCATTGGTCTAAACACATACCATATCTTAAGGTCATTACCAATGTAAAGACCCTTGTCCTCTTGATCACCTATTGATCGACAAAAGGATGGAGTCGTAAGTAAGATTCCACTAGTTTGTGTGAAACTCAAGGGACTCATAATGTATAAATATTGTTTGAATTATGTTTTGGAGTTTTAATTATGTGTATTTGTATATATATTAATTATTATAAAGAAAAAAAAAAAGGAAAAAAAGTTTGTGTGGTTGGGATTAGTGTATAGGGACCAATCACATTCCACTTTCAAGGAGCCCATGCAAAAAAAAAAAAAGAAAAAAGAAAAAAGGAAAAGGAAATGGGAAAGAAAGGAAAAAAGAGGGAGGGATAGGAAGAGAGAGAGAGAGAGGTAGATGAGAGGGGGGAGGAAAAGGAGTTGTCACCTTCATTTCTCTATGTTCTAGCCACCATGGAGTGTCACAACTAGCATCACCAGCTTTTGCTCACTGACAAGAGGCAGTCAATGGTGGCAAAAGCATTAGCAACGACGCATAGGCACTGATGGAGACAAAATCATGACTTTTTTAAGCACCAAACTTTGAATCCTCATATCTTTTGATTTTGATATCCAAATCAATCATGGTTAGTGGCAACAACAACCATTCAATTTGGTATGTAACTTGTCATAAAAAATTACTTATATCGACAATGACAGCTAGTCAAAGTTTAGACCATTTTCATGGTTTTTAACTGATTTTGGTCAAATGAAGGGCAGTTTAACTACACCATCACTTCTTATAGACTCTTAGAAGGATGTTCTACATTATGGTATAGGTGGTGTCATCACTGGTCACTAGCGATGAACTCCAACAACCATTGACGGTGGCTCCAATGAGGTCTAGGAGGTGAATTGGGATAAAACATGCTTCTCTTCATCTTAATCACATTGGTGTAATTTTCACAAAGTATAGATGCTTGGTGAGTTTTTATAAATTAATTTTGATTTTTCAATAATTAAAATTTAGGTTTAGAATTATGGAATTGATATTTATTAGTGATTTATGGGCATAAGAATAGACTAGATAGATGTATTATGATATTAATTAATTAGTGGATGGAAGAACTAAGGTTTAATGGTGATTTTAGATTACTTATGAGAATTAAGAAAGTTTATTTTAATTAGAAAATTTAATTGTGTTGGACTAGGTTGGTTAAACCTAAGTCATGAACCTCTTTTGATCTTGACAATAGAGATTGATCAATTTTAATGTTTTCATTAAGTGTTGTTTTGCAATTTATAAGATAGTTGTTTAATTGGAAGTTAGATGCAAATCAAAATCTCCAACCTTATGAAGGTCATTCAAATTCGTAGCCTGTATCTCCTAAATCGCGAATGCAAATCAGTTATAAGGATGGATGGACCTAGGCCAGAGGAATTTGCAGGAAAATTCACAACTGCAACTTAGCCGAAGGAAATAAGGTTGAGTCACAGAGGAATTCACGATGGCATTCATGTCTGAGGTCATAACCGTGAATTTCATAATGACGAAGGAGAGAACTAAAGCCATAACCACAACATGCCAAGTGTCCAAGGGAACTGTTGGAAACCAAAAATTGTGGAAACGAATATTTTATCGTGACCATTACTCAGGAAATTGAAAATTCCTCACCAAATAGAGGAATTCACGGTCTCAATCACGCCCAAGGCAAAGACAACTCTTGATCGTGAATTTTAAGTAGCAAGTAGAAACAATGACTATTTTTCTTGGACAACTAATGGATGAAGGACACATGGACTAACTATTAGACACAAAATGAGGTTCTTTGTCTCGATTTCCTGCTTCTTAATGTAAATTAGAAATTTACGACTATGAACTGCTAGTAGCGATCACAACGTTTGCCTAACAAGAATTTAATGCAAAATCTACCTAACACAACTTGGAGATTTGGGGATAGTTTTAGACAACTTGTAAATGTAAGAGAATTCAATCAATTGTAACCAAAACTTTTGCCAATTTGCTACTCATTATTTTACTCTTCTTTAATGTGTTATTGATTGTTCGGTGTGAACAATAAACACCATTATAAGTACGTTGAGAGTTGACCTAGATTCTAAAACTCTTGTACGAGTTGAAGTGTGAGCCTAAAAACACTTGTGAGAGGTTTTTATGTGAACCTTGAAAACACAAGTTATAAGAGTTTTTATGTAAGCCATAAACATAAGTTGTATAAGTTTGGTGTGAGCTTAAAAACACCAGTTTAGTTGAGTGAAATACCTAATTGTATAGAATTGGGGAGTGGACGTAGGGTTCATTAACACCCGAACCATTATAAACCATTGTGTTGATTCTTCTCATATCTTTCTTTACTTACTAAACACATTAACCTTCCTTTTTTAATTTTAAATTAAACACCAATTCAACCCCTCCTTTCTTTTTTGTGCCTGAGGCCAACAAGTGGTATTCGAACCAAGTCTTACTAAAAATCTTAATTGTGTGAGCAAAGATCATTGCATAAGAACGAATTCACACTCACCTCAAGCCATATTTCAATGGAGGAGACTATACTCATTAGAAGTATAGAATAAAAATATATCTAAATACAGATGTGGTAGATATATGGGATATTGTTGCAAAAGAGTGGAAGCCACCTACCAAAGTGGTGGATGGAAGAGAGGAGCTAATCCCTAGAGAGGAGTGGGTTAAAGCACATAGAAGATCCAACAATAGGAGCAAAAGAGCCATGACAATCCTTCTAAGTTATTTCTTAAGAGAAGACATTGGAAGGGTCCAACATTGCCTTACTACTCATGGTATTTAGAAGGCTTTGGAGAACTATCATGGGGGCACCACCTTGGTGAAATCCAGTAGACTCAAAATGTATGCGAGGGAGTGGGAGCTATTCATGATGAAGGAGGAAGAAAGCATAACTGATATGATAAATCAGCTCCTTATTACCATCACTAATATGAAGAAGTTTGGGAGGGTTCCTACCAACCATGAGGTAAATTCTAAAATCTTTACCTCTTAAAAAATTTGATACAAAAGTATCCAAAAATCTAATCTAGAGATAAGGAAGGTGCCAATGAATGTCTTAATAGGCAAACTCTTGACTCATAAGTTGGCCTTAAAGAAGGATGAAGAAATTAAGAGAATGAGGGGTCAATGAGAAAAATCTAAAAAATAAGAAAGAAAGACCTTAGCATTCAAGTCCTCTTATAAGGAGAAGGAAGTGGAAGGAGCCTCAAGTGAAGAAAAGAGTGACAAAAAGGAGGAGGAACTTGCAATGCTTTCTAGAAAAACTAAGGAGCTTATTAGAAGAAGGAAAGAAAGAAGGAACTTCAAGAAAACAACTCTAACTCTTAAAGAAAGACCAAATGATGTCACTTGCTATGAATGTGGCAAGCAAAGCCACATCAAATATGACTACCCCAAGTTTAAGAAGAAGAAGAAGAAGAAGAAGAAGAAGAAGAAAGGGGACAAAGAAAAAAGAAAGAGCTTCAAAGCCAATTGGGACGATAGCTCAATTAAAGAAGATGAAGAGGAAGAGGTTGCAAACCTTTGCTTTATGGCTCAAGAGGATTCACCTAATGAGGTAGGCTCTTCATCTTACTCTTATTTTGAATTAGATGAATTAGATGGTGTGGATGATGAGCTTTTAGAAGCTTTCACCATGAAATGTATAAGTCATAAATGAAAACTTATAAAAAGAAGTGCATTAAATTAGAGGATGAATTCAAATCCTTAAATGGTCTTATAAGTGAATTGAGGGCTTCAAATGAAGAACTCAAAAAGTCTATGAAAAATCTTTCCAAGTCATCGTAATCTCTAATTTCATTAAGAAAAGAGAATGACTCTTTGAAAGGAGAAGCCATTTGCTTAAAAACTCTATTTCTAAGTTCCATAAGGGTTAAAAAGCTTTAGATACACTCATAGTATCACAAAGACCTCCCTTGATTAGGCATGGTCTACGCTTCAATGGAGCCTCTTCTTCTACTCCATCATCCACAACTTTCATCAAGGCCTCAACACCTCAAACTTCAAGTATTGAGGTCGTTGGAAAGAAAAGTGCCTAAGGCACTAAACCCCCATTGCCTAATGGTAAAGGAAAGGTACAATAAGGCCCTAAGCCTATTTCTAATAAGGCTAACCATGTATGCATGTATAATAAAAGACATGTTAATTCTAACACATAAAAAATTCATACCCACACCTATTTATACATGTTCATACTCTCACGTACATCATGTTGGTATGAGAAAATCCCCCAGCCATACTAAGGCAATACATAGGAGAAAGACATATAGTTTAAACTTTAATGTCATTATTGCATGAGGTATGGACACAAAAATGTTTATTGTTTCATAAGGAAGGTTCAGCTCAAGTTGGAGGATCCTTCAAAACCTAACCCCCTATGACCCAATTATGCTTGGGTACTAAAACAAAGGTGATTTATTTGTGTTATGTAAGGATGTTTGGTAGCCACTAATGAAGTAAGTGATTGGGATGTGGATAGTGGAGCATGATGGGCAATAAGAAGCTATTCATGGCTTTAAAGGAAAAAGAAGGTGGCAATGTCACATTGGTAACAATGCCAAGGGTAAGGTAATTGGCATTGGGACCATTTAGTAAGAACGATTGCTCTTTTATTAATGATATTTTACTTGTTGATGGCTTGTAACATAATTTACTTAGTGTAAGTCAATTATGTAACAAATATAATAAAGTCACCTTTGACTCTAGGGAATATCGAGTTACCACTTTGATGGATAAAAAGGTAGTTTTCAAAGGTGAAAGGAAAGGCAATACCTATCTAATTAACTTAGAAAATTAGGCTAATCAATCTTTTAAATGTCTTGTGTCTCTTAGTAATGAAGCTTGGATATGGCATAGAAGACTTGGACATGCTAGCATAGAGCTCTTATAAAGCTTATTAAAAGGAAGGCTAGTGGAAGGTCTTCCTAAGTGAAGGATCTCTAGAGACAAGACTTAAGGTCCTTGCCAAATGGGGAAGCAGCATCAATCTTCCTTTAAGCAAATAATATTGTAAGTACTTCTAAACCTCTTTTATTAATTTATAGAGACTTGATATGACCTACTAGGAGTGCAAGTTTAGGTGCAAAACAGTATCCACTAGTTCTAGTTGATGATTACTCTAGGTTTACTTGGGTGTCCTTTCTAGCTCATAAGTATGATACTTTTGATACTTATAAAAGTTTGGCAAAAAGAATTCAAAATGAAAATGGTTACTTCATTTCTTCAATAAGAAGTGACCATGGAAAAGAATTTCAAAATGAGTCATTTGAATCTTATTTCCAAGAGAATGAAATTTTTCATAACTTTTCAACTCCTAGAACACCACAACAAAATTATGTTGTAGAGAGAAAAAATAGAACACCAGTAAAGATGGCTAAAACTATGCTCAATGAGTATTCTTTGCCAAATTAGTTTTGGGCCGAAGCTATCAATACTTCATGTTATATTGCAAATCGAGTTTTCAAAAGACCCATTATTAATAAAATTTCTTATGAGCTATAGAAGAAAGTCTAAGATATTACACCTAAGATTGTTTGAATGCAAATGCTACATATTGAATACCAAAGATAATCTTGGGAAATTTGACTCAAAAACTAATGAGGACACATTCTTAGGTTATTCCATCACTAGCAAGGCATATAGGGTCTTTAATAATAGTTAAATGGTTGTTGAAGAGTCTATGCATGTTGTATTTGATGAATGTAGTAAGCTTGATCCGGGAAAAGGCTCTTTTGTTAATAATCTTATAGGTGACTTTGCGAAATTGGAATTAGAGCATATTACAAGAGAGGAAGATAAGGATAATGATGAAGACAAATCATCAAGAGCAGATAAAGAACCACAACATCAAAAAGAAGAATTGTTAAGTCAAGATCTACCTAAGGATTGGAGATTCTCCAATCATCACCCTAAAGATTTAATCATTAGTGATACTTCAAAGGGTGTAAGTACTAGATTTCAACTTAACTTTTTAGATAATAATCTTGCCTTTGTTTCTCAATTAAGCTAAAATTTATTGATGAAGCTCTTGATAGTGAGAGTTGGATGATTGCTATGCAGGATGAACTCAACCAATTTGAGAGAAACAATGTGTGGAAACTTATTCCTAGGCCTTAGGAACACCCAATTGTAGGTTGCAAATTGGTGTTTAGGAGCAAGTTAGATGAGCAACGGTTCATCACTATGAATAAGGCTAGATTGATTGCAAAAGGTTACAACCAAGAGGAAGGCATAGATTATGATGAAACATATGCCCTCATAGTAAGGTTAGAGGCCATTAGGATTCTTTTGGCTTATGCATGTCATCTAAATTTTAAAGTTTTTCAAATGGATGTTAAGAGTGTTTTTTTAAATGGTGTCATTGAAGAGGAAGTTTATGTGGAACAACCTCATAGTTTTGAATCTCATAGTTTTCCAAATTATGTTTTTAAATTGAATAGAGCCTTATATGGTTTGAAACAAACTTCAAGAGCTTGGAATGAAAGGCTTAGTTCTTTCCTTTTGAAAAATGATTTTGAAAAAGAGAAGGTTGATACAACTTTGTTTATAAAAAGGCATAATCATGATACACTAATAGTACAAATTTATGTTGATGATAACATTTTTTGTGCTACTAATGAATCTCTATATGAGGAGTTTGCTAAATTTATGACAAGGGAATTTGAGATGAGCATGATGGGAGAGCTCAAGTTTTTTCCTTGGTCCACAAATCAAGCAAACCAAAGAAGGGATCTTCATCAACCAAGCCAAATACATAAAGGACATTCTTAAGAAATTTGGCATGGATAGATGTAAAGTAGCAAAAACACCAATGAGTGCTACCATCAAATTGGACAAGGATGAATCAAGTAAGACGATTGATGAGAAGAGATATCGAGGTATGATTGGTTCTCCACTTTATCTTACTACTTCTAGACCTGATATAATGTTGAGTGTATTCATGTTTGTTAGATTTCAATCTTATCCCAAAGAACCACATTTGAATGATGTCAAAAGAATTTTCAAATATTTGCATGGCACATTGAATTTAGGGTTGTGGTATCCTAGAGATTCATCATTTAGTCTCATAAGTTACTTGGATGCAAATTATGCTGGTACTCTTTTAGATAGAAAGAGCACATTTGGAACTTGCCAATTTATAAGAGAGTGTTTAGTTTTTTGGTTTAGTAAAAAGCAAGTTTCAGTTGTCTTATCCACCTCCGAAGCTGAGTATGTAGATGCGGGTTATTGTTGCACCTAAGTCCTTTAGATGAAACAATAATTAAAGGATTATGGCAAAGTTATTGATCACATTCCCATCAAATGTGACAACACAAGTATAATTAATCTTTCGAACAATCCCATCTAATATTTTAGGAGCAAACATATAAACATTAGGCATCACTTTCTTAAAGATCATGTCTATAATGATGATATTGTCAACTTGCAGACATTTTCACTAAACCTTTCAATGAAGAAAGGATGAACTTCATTAAGAGAAAATTAAGAATGCTTGATGGAATCTCTCTAAAATGAAAAATTAGATCATTCTACATGTTGCATTATTTCATGATTGAATGATTGCCTTGTGTGATGTATGTGATATTTATTTCTTTTAGATGTCTTAATTTCATGTGCAATTGTGCTTTTCAATACCAACTTGCATGAAGTAACATCAAAATATCAAAGTGGATCATAGTTTTGGATTTCAAGTCTTAAAATTTCATAATTATCTTTTGCCTTGTAATTCGCAGTCGTTATTCTGTGATTCGCAATCTCAAATTACAAGTACTCATCTTTCGCCTAACAGTCATAAATTTGTGGTCACAACTTTCAATCCCCACCATGAATTTGTTCAAATTTCAAACTTTTGACCATTGAATGTGTTGTTTCCCAAGGATTTTTTGTTCGTTACTCACTTTTTTCAGAATTAGTGGTCACGACTTTAAAATAGCAATCATGAATTTCGGTAACTGTTACATATTTAAGTGATTTGATTGACAACCATTGCACTCTTTCATTTAATTCATTTCTAACCATTTTTACCCATTTTCACACCCTTTCTTAGCCTTTATGAACCCCAAAAAGTGAATTTCATCACTCTTGCTAAGATATCTCAATCCATTTTCTTCCTTACTCTCAAATCTTTAAATCTTCCTTCAACTCATAAATGACCGCTAAGAAATCTTCAAGAGTAGAGAAGGGAAATGCAGTAGCACAACCTTCTACACCCCCAGCTCTATACTAAATAAAAGGAATTATGAAAGAAAAAAAGGATCGCTACAAGGCAAACGCCTCCAAGATCATCCTTCTGAACAAAATCCCTTCTACTTTTCTCCTTGAGTCGTTAGGAATCAAAGACAAGATCCACGCATTTCTTTCTAACCTAGGGTGGAATAAATTCATATTTCATGATGAGCCTGGATATGAAGAAATTATGCGATAGTTTATGTGTACCATGACTCTAAGTCGAAGAGCTGAATCTCGTGTTGGCCAATAAGGGTTAGTATTTTATGCTTTTGGAGACCTATTTTTAATCACTTTTGAACAATTGTCCAATCTTTTCAACCTTTAAATCGGAGATAACATTTCATTCATCATTTCTGCTCTTGATGTTATCTATTGTGAGTTTTGGTCTGAGATTTCCATCAAGACCAAACATGACCCCAAAGCTTCCTTAGCCAAATACATCTGAACCCTACCTTTTTGGCTATTTCATCATATTATCACCTTTTATATTAACGCAAGAGGGGATGGTAACAAAAAAGTGTCCCAAAAATATCTTGTTCTCTTTTTGTGCATTGTCAAAAATAAGCCTATACAAACTGACCAATATTATATGGATCAACTAATTCACATGAGTACCAAACCCAAGAGTCAATTTCTTCTTCCTTCTCATGTTACTGCCATCTACATATATGTTAGTGCTTTTAATGAGGAAAATAAAAAATTCCTCACTAAAAAGCTTCTTCCCTCTCAAAACTTTTTAGATCACACTTACCTCATCAATGCCAAAGCTATTCACCTCGATTCTTATGCTTATACTCTGGGTGCTTTTGAAGTGAAAAGGTTCAAAACATCCTAAGACTCCAAAAGAAAAAGGCTTGTCATTGAAGAAGGAGAACAACTAGTCCCACCTCTTCAACCAAAACCTATGTCTAAAATCTCTCTTGCCACCATCAATTGAAAATTAGACAAGGTGATGAGGATGCTTAAGAGAAGATTTCTCCTCCTTTCCCACCTACACAGTGACTTGGTGGATTTATAAGAGAAAGTTGGTGCTTCTCCCTGCCATCTTCCAGATTTTGAGGATTGGGAGGACACACCAAAAGAGGAGGACAATCAAGAGATTGAGGCGGGTGATGAAGCTGAGGGAGGGGGAATAACAAGATGATTCTGTAGATGATGACAGTTCTCCCATCTTTTAGATTATTTTTAGGATTTTTGTTTTTCTTTCTCTATTGTGTTTTTAAATTTCTTAATGTAAACACTGTTGATCCCATAGTTTTATAAATAAATAAAAGTGTTTGATTTGTAATTCTTTGTCCCATGTGCTATATGATTGCAATTTTTTTTTATGTTATGTGATTGCACTTCTTATGATTATGTGAGTTATTATTTGCTTTTTATGATCTCATTCTCTCACTTTTATGCATTTCATCTACTTTTCCATATTTACCCTCTTTTTGATCTTACCAAAAGGGGATAGTGGAGTATGGAGAGAAAACAAGTAATGCAGAAAAGCACAAGTTGAGGGGGATCATTTTTTTTCAAACTTAGAGTACTTAGAATTTTGTTTGATCATTGACTAAAATTTCTTTAAGTATTCATTGATCATTTCATCATTGACCATCCCAACTTCACAACTTATGCATTTGATTTTCTTTGAGATCAATCTAAGTTGTCAAAATCAAATCGAGGGAGATTGTTAGATTAGGTTAGTTAAACCTAAGTCATGAACCTTTTTTGATCTTGACATTAGAGATTGATCAGTTATAATGTTTTCATTAAGTGTTGTTTTGCAGTTTATAAGATAGTTTTTCAATTGGAAGTTAGATGGAAATCAAAATCTCCAACCTTGTGAAGGTTATCCAAATTTGCGACATGTATCCCTTAAATCGCGATCACGAATTAGCTATAAGGATGGATGGAGCTAGGTTAGAGGAATTTGTGGGCAAATTTGCAGCCGTAACTTATTTGAAGGAAATAAGGTTAAGTCATAGAGGAATTCGTGATGGCATTCAAGTTTGAGGTTGCGACCGCAAATTTCATAGTGACGAAGAAGGGAACCAAAGCTACAGCTACAAAATGCCAAGTATCTAAGGGAACCGTTGAAAATCAAAAATTATAAGAGCAAATATTTTATCGCATTTGTGACTTATGAAGTTGAAAATTCCTCGCTAAATAGAGGAATTCGTGGTCAAGGCAAAGACAACTCACGAGCACAAATTTTAAGTAGCAGGTAGAACACAATGGCTATTTTTCTTGGACAACCAATGGATTAAAGACACATGGACTAGCTATTACACACATAATGAGGTTCTCTGCTGCGATTTCTTGCTCCTCCGTGTAAATCGAAAATTCGTGATCACGAACTACTAGTAGCAACTACGACTTCAGCCTAACATATATTTAATGCAAAATCTTCCTAGCACAACTTAGAGATTTAGGCATAGTTTTAGAGTAACGTCTCTTTGGTGGATGTTGGCTATAAATACTCCACCAAATAGATGTAAATGTAAGAGAATTCAATCAATTGTAACCAAAACTCTTGCCAATTTGCTACTCATTCTTTTACTCTTCTTTAATGTGTTATTGATTGTTTGGTGTGAGCAATAAACACCATTGTAAGTAGGTTGAGAGTTAGCCTAGATTCTAAAACTCTTGTAAAAGGTTGAAGTGTGAGCCTAAAAACACTTATGAGAGGTTTTTTGTGTGAGTCTAGAAAACACAAGTTGTAAGGGTTTTTGTGTGAGCGATAAACACAAGTCGTATAAGTTTGGTGTGAGCTTGGAAACACCAGCTTAGTTGAGTGAAATACCCAATTGTGTAGAACTGGAAAGTGGACGTGGGGTTTTTTAACATCCAAACCATTATAAACCTTTGTGTTTATTCTTTTCATCTCTTTTTTCACTTCCTGCACACATTAACCTTCCTTTTTTAATTTTTAATTAAACACCAATTCAACCCCTCCCTCCCCCCTTCTTGGTGCCTTATGTCAACAAATTGGAATTTGTATAATTATTAAGGATTATGAAATTATTAAGGTATTTTATGGAATAATTATCAAGGTAGCTAAGTTAATATGGTTTTGAGAAAATATATTGAATTAGAGGATTTAATTAAATTTAAGGAGATTGATAATAATTAATAATGATTTTAAATATTATTCAAGGACTTAAAGATTCAAATAGAATGTTAGGCCTAAGTGATAAATATTGGAAAATTAGTTGAGATTAAGTGGAATTCTTAGACTTGATCATAAAGGTTAGATGAATTAGTGAAAATAAATTTATTTGATAGAATTCATGAGAGTTAACATTGGAAATTGGAATTTTATTTGGAAATTATACATAAGATAATAAATTGAAGATTTTAGATATTTACCTTGAATTTAATAAAATTGTGAACAATTGAAGTGGAGTATATATTGAATGATTAGAGGCCAGGGATGGGCATTGTGTGCTGTGATTTCTTGCAGAATTTAGATTCATTTTATGAGGGGAATAGTTCAATTTATAAGAGAGATTTTGCTAAATTTTTGTAGGATTAATTAATTTAAATAGAAGGATAAATAAATAAAATCATTATAAATGAGATTAGAATTAGATAAGAATTATAAGAAGTTAGATAGAAGCATTTTCTAAATTATGTTTATATATACATGATTATAGGATTAACATACGGAGAATTTGCTTGGGAATGGAATTAGTCATCAAAAGTGAAGACAATTGATTTTAATCCTACATTCCAGTGAGTGGATAAACTTATAATATCATATTTTGTTTTTTTATTATTTATTCACAGTTTGAACTAAATTCAGATTTAAGGATAGTTTTCTAAAACTGTTTTATGAAATGATTATTTGATCTTAAATTTTTGTAAATGAATAAGTATGTTTGGATTGATTTTAATTAAAGGAGTATTTTATAGATCTATTCATGAAGTGATTGTTTGATTTTATATTCTAGAGATTTGAAAATTTTACAATATTTAGAATTGGATTTTTATTATTGTTATGAATTTGGAATTTATTTTCTCTTAGAATAAATCTTTAAATGTGAAAAAGTGAAATGAAATTATATTTTGTTGAAATTGAATGATATGAATATTTCAGATTTATTGAATGAAAGTATGTCCTATTATAATTTTGAGTTAGAAGGTTAAATTGTATTTTATTTTATGAGATGAGTAATGTTATAGTTGTAAAAAAGAAAAAAAAAGGTATGCACTCAGTTGTGTTGTTTATGCTATCACACCTTAGACATTAGGTGTTATAAAATTATGTTTGAAATAGCACTTAGTATACACATGCATTTGGTGCGTATACTAGGTGGTTGCCTATTGGAAACTTTAGTTCCGCATGTGTATGACTTGGATAAACGCTCTATGCTACAAGTAGGCATCTTTGTGTCTATTGCTTGCTAGGATCGACAAATTGTATAGTTGAATGTGTATATTATTTTATTAATATATTTTATTGATTTTACAATTTATTAAGGATTTTAATTATTATTGTTTTGGATTGTAGAAAATTGAGAGTATTAGAAAATAATATATATTTATATACTAGCATTTTGTACAATGAGATAATTATTTTATATATAAATATGATTACTTAGAGATTTTTTGAAAGGATATTGATAATTATATTGTTTCAAAAGAATTTTGAAAATGACTTTGGTGATTTACACAATTTATTAATAATTTTATGTTTAGCTAACTGCATGAATAAATTTTTTATTTATATATTGAGTAAAAAATTTTATTATTATTTATCGTCTCATTGACTGATAATTTTTATTATGATTTATGTTTCATTGAGTTTTATATTCATTATTTTCACTCACTAGTTTATGTTGGAAATTTTCTAGATAAAGTAAGTTAGGCTTCATATTTATAGACTCTACAATTCATGCCAGCGAAATATTAATGGGAAAAAAGGGCCCTAGGTTTAGGGTGTTACATGCAACATATGATAATTTGTCATGCAACTATGCAAACATCACATCTATGTTTAAGTGTCCCAAATACAATGATGCAAGTGTTATCGCCATGGTTATCAAGTGTTATCACTTATGCAATGCATATCATTTGGGATTGCAAATCATTTATGCAATGGGTGTGTTTATGTGAGAATGATAATGAATGATGATAGGGATGTTAGACAATTGGCAATCGATGTATAGAAGGCTTAATAATGATCTTCTGAAATGATAAGGATGTTACACAATTGGCAATTGATGTATAGAAGGCTTAATAATGATCTTCTGAACCTAGAGTTTATGAATGGGATGAAAATGTTTATTGAATATACAAGTAGTCAACTGGAACTAAATGATGGAAACAAGATTAGGTGTGCATGTATTCATTACAAATGTCAAAATCGCATATTTCTGAAAGTGGATAATAATCTTATGTTCACTACATGTAAGGTCCAAGTATAACAATCTAACACAAAACCAAGCAATTGCATCAGTCGAATAATCAAATCCATGCCAAACAATGATATTGAATGGAATATGTCTTGATTTTGATCCCAATGAGATGGAGGAATCACCAAATCTAGAGGCTCAAAAGTTTTACAACATGTTTAGGGTTGTATAAGACATTTGTAATTATCGCTTGTTTCTCAATTGATGTACATGAAATCAAAACACCATATGTCAAAGCAAAATTATGATGACATGGCTAGAATAATAAAAGAGATTACACTGGATAATATCTGGTACCTGGTAACTTTTATAACACTAAGAAATTAGTTTAGGTTATGGGCTACCAATAAAAAAGATTTATTATTGCAACAATGGTTGCATGATATACTAGGTGAAGATAGTGAATTGACCAATTATAAGTTTTATGGTCATGCTTGGTATAAAAGGCCTCATTGTGAAGGTGGGAAACATAGCAAAACTCTTATTCCTTATAAAAGATGTATTATTTCCCTCTTAACTCTTATATTGCAAAGATTATATGTATCAAAGGCAACAACTGTACAAATGCATTGGCATGCTAAGCATGAGGTTGAAAAGGGTGTTATATGTCATTGCTCTGATTCTCATACTTGGAAGTTTTTCAATTAAACACATCTAGATGTTGTAACTAAAAGTCAAAATGTTAGATTGGGTTTTTACACTAACGGGTTTCAACCATTCATTCAATTAGGACAATAATATTCTTTATGGCCCATAATTTTTAACTGTATAATTTGCCACCTTAGTTATGTATGAAGGATGCCTATATGTTCTTATTAGTATTAGAACTTAGGCCAAAAAACCCTAAGGATACATTGGATGTGTTTTATAGCC
Source organism: Omphalea diandra (assembly GCA_949677035.1). Lineage (NCBI taxonomy): Eukaryota > Viridiplantae > Streptophyta > Magnoliopsida > Malpighiales > Euphorbiaceae > Omphalea > Omphalea diandra. The sequence goes on from CATIWR010285300.1 coordinate 28,634, forward strand.
ACTTATTATGAAACTCAAACAATTATGGAATGAGGGTGTGTAGACATACGATATTTTGAAGAAACAAAATTTTTAAATATGGGTTGCTCTTATGTGGACAATAAGTGATTTTCCTACATGTGCAACATAGTTGGGGTGGAGTACTATTAGAAGGTTAGCTCGTCCGTATTGGATGGATAATTTTGATGCTTTTACTCTATGAAAAATTATAAAGAAATCATGGTTTGAAAACCATAGAAAGTTTTTACTAGAAGATCATCCATTTTGAAGGAATAAAACATCATTCATTGAGAATAGAATAGTGACCAAAGGTCCACCATCGATTAAATCTGGAGTTGAGATATTAAATAAGATAGATCAATTAGGTCTTAAGAAGGTCACTAAATTAGATGTCAATGAGATAAATGGTCCAATATGTAGGACTTGTGGTTAGAGGAAAAGAAACATCTTTTAGGATTTATTATATTAGAGTACAAACCTAAATGGGCATAACTTGGATATAAGGCACATTGAGAAGAATGTTTTTGATAATGTGTTTAACACTGTCATAAATGTGGAAGGAAAAATGAAGGACACAATAAAATTTTGATAGGAGTTGCATCAATATTGTTGTCACTCTGAGTTAGAATGGAGTGCAAGAATAAGGAAATACCTTAAAGCTTGTTACATATTGGACAAACAGGCAAACCAAGTCTTGTGTGAATAGGTAAAAAATCTTATATTTCTTGATGGATATGTGTCGAATATCACTAAATGCATGGACATAAAAAAAACTGAAGTTTTTTGGGATGAAAAATTATGATTATCATGTGTTTATACAACGATTAATACCAATTGCATTTTATGAACTATTGTCTAGTAACATGTGGAAAGTATTAACAGAATTAAGCATCTTTTTCAAAGATCTAACTGCTACTGTCATAAGCATTAAGGATATATGTGAGTGCCTCAGTCGATTTTGCTCTTAAATGAGTGAAATCTTGCTTGCGACTCCATCCTTTTATTGATCATCAGGGGATCAAGAGGATGGGAGTCTTTACATTGGTAATGACCCCTTAACATGGCATGTGTTTGGATCAACATGAGTTCCTTTTAGCCTTGCACAAGTTCAAAGCCCTAAGTCCAAATGGTAGTCATTGAGGGACCAAAATGGGATAATATATTGGTGTTATCCATAAGGAATATGGAATTGCCACCTAACTTTGTTTAGGATAAGAATATGAGGAAGGCAAAATTTGAACCTAATATAAGTCAATTAGAAGGCTCATTCCATTTTCATCCCATCAGAGATCGCGTTTGAAAATTAGTTACATCTTGAGGAAGAGGTTAGGCATTTGCAAGCCGCTCGGGTATGAGGATCTAGCCTTTAGGCATCTTTGGTTCACATTTAATATTCTAGCTAAGTTATTTATTAGTCCAATTAACGACCCTAAGCATACATCTAAGCCCAATCCATTTAAACAACTCAAGTTATCAACTAAAAGGGGTAAGGGATCATGCATCATGGTATGGGGTAGGCATACATTATCATTAACACGTCACCTTATCCATGATCATATATAAAAGGGAGTATGGGCATATGACATGGCATAGGGTAAACATGCATATCATTCATTCACACATGATCCATAATGGGAAAATGGTCATGATCAAATTCATAGCCTAATTGTAAGTAATCACCTACACTCAAAAGAAGAAGCAAGTTAGTGATAGGTAAAAAAAAAAAAAAGTAAAGAGGAATTAAAGTAAGTAAATAAAAGCAAATAAGGTCTATGGTGGTCACCATACCATAACTCCATAGTCAAGGTATGCTAACATTTATCTAAGTCCATAATAATCCTATTTATCATCATACACAAGAATGTGCAGCTTGTAACATACATAATAAAAAATGCATGAATCATGAATAAAAGAGATGACATTATCATACATAAGGCTAAGCATTTGGAGGATGTTGATTAGCTAAAGGCAAAGATTCAACCAAGTGAGATCCTTAGATCATTTAACCCTCCCCTACTTTGCTCATAAAGAGCTAAAACATTTAGGGCAGAACGAAACATTATAGGAGGTAGAATGCCCATATTGAACTAAAGAATCAAAAGCATTAGAAGTACTACTCACATGGCTACACATGAACTCTAGGACAAAGAAGACTATCAAGGTCAAAGAAAACTCAAGTTTTGTATTTGATCATTGCCCTAAGGTGTCGAAAAAAAATAACTTTAAGATCAAAGAAATAAGAAAACACAAAAGCTTTTTAAGTAGAAATAGTAAGGAAAGTCATTTAGCAAACTAACCAAACTCCATTTTTAAGGTGGATATGGGTCCTAAGTCATTAGATCTCACCCTATTCTATCCTTGGAGTCACAAAACATTAAAAAAAAAACTTAAAAAGAAAGAAATCGAAAAGAATAAAAAGAGAGTTTTATATTGTGTTATAAGGAAACTGGGTTGTATAACCATGAGGAAAGGTTGTACAACCTAAAAAGAGGGTTGTATAACCCACCAATAGGGTTGTACAACCCTAGTTTCCTTGTTTTCTAAAATAAAAAAAAAAAAGAAAAAGAAGAGGAAAGGAAGAAGGATCCTATGCATGTCCTAGTGACGTCTTTGCCTCAAAAGCACATAATAAGTTTAATATCCTCCAAAAAATGCTTAGGGTAATGCATAAATGTAAAGATAAAGGCCTAGTTCTTCCTTAAAGAGAGTGAGGTGAGGTTAGGGTTTAAGTTTTCTATGCCTAGGGGTTTTTGAGAATAGATTTTTCAGAGTTTAATTAGAGTTTCCAAAAGCCTCCCTTTTCTCTTCAAGATGGGAGGATTTATAGGTGTGGTATGGCTCACAATGCCAAAAATAGTTCTGGTTGCACCATGGATGCATCTAATCACAGAGAAGGAGAGTATTGTATTGGAATTAGGGTTTGTATGTAGGCTATATAGCCAAACATGGATTGTACATCCTTATGTCAGGGTTGTATAACCCTAGGGTTGAAAAAGGAGGACCACTTCTAAAAGATTTTCTGGATTTGGATTTTGGGAAGGTTATATAGCCTTAAAAAAGATTATACAACCTTTCTTAGGGTTGTACAACCTTGTTTAATGGGTTGTACAATCCATCAAGCTTGGCTAGTAGCCCTAGGCTAGGTTTGGGCTTGGTGTTTGGCTTTTCCAAGGTTTCCTAGGGCATTTCATCATTTTTTTTTTTGTGTAATTCACTTTTCATTATAGGGATTTGATTTAATAATTTCATCATTTGGTTTTGCATCCTAAGGCCCAAAATCTGATGCTTACAATATTATACAGCTTGAGGCAGAGATTCTTATCATTCTTTATAAGTTTAAGCGTATATTTCCTCTAAGCTTCTTTGACTCAATGAAACACCTTCCGATTCACTTGGTTTATGAAGTAAGGATAACCAATCTATTGCAATATCAGTGGATGTATCCTTTTGAAAGGTAATCAATAGTTGCTATCTAAATATACAAGTTTTATGTTGATTTATGCATATAATATCTTTTATGTATAAATAATCAATGTCATAGATATCTTTGAAAGCTAAAAAATAATATGAGAAATAAAGCAATAAAGGTTCAATATGCAATGCACATTTAGTGGAAGAAGCATCATTATTTTGTTTGCACTACTTCAAAGATCATGTAAGCATGAGGAATCAAAAAGTGCAACGTAATAATGATTGTTCTTAAGATGGGGGGAAAGAACATGAAGTAAATCTATCAATATTTAGACATCCCCTATCGCTCATTTAGAAAGGGAGAAAAAAAGATTCATGTTAGAGCAAGAATATAAGGTTGCTTAATTCTACATTTTATTGAATTACTCAGAAGTGAAACCATTCATTAAATAAGCCATCAATAAGTTTGTTTATTTTCATAAATCCATAATATATATATATATATATTTTTTTTTCCTTGTAGAATTTTTGTTGACGAATTAAGGTAACATCAACCAAACATTCCTAGTCATGAAGTTGATATTAAACTTGAAAATGAATTTGCATCTTCAATTTATAAATATGTAAGTATCAAGATTCCATTATTTATGTTTAGATGTGTATGTACATTGGCTCTAAATTTGCTTGTTATTAAATTGATGGGTATTTATTTTAGGTGCATGATCTATCACACAACATCTCCAACAAATTTATAAAGGAACTAGCAAAAGGTTCATTATGAATGTTGACGTCTTACCCAGGGTATTATGTAAATGGATATAAATTCCACACTGAAAGACATGGTTCTCATATAGTTACCTTGAATAGTGGTGTTTGTATAAAAGGCATCAACTACAATGTAGATGAAAAACAACTATTATGGTCAGTCGATTGAAGTTATAGAGTTAGAGTATCTAGACTTACCAATTAAGAGAACTGTGTTATTCAAGTGTGAGTGGTTTGATCTGATGCCAAATTTGGATAGTAAAGTTCATTTAGAATATAGACTATTCAAGGTGAACCATAAATGGAGTTTTAATAAGTATAAAGACTTGTTTTGGCAATGCAAGCTTATTTGTGTATTATTGCAACTACCATAGCTTAAGTCATGATGAAAGCAATTGGTTGGCTATATTAAAATTAAAGCTTGAGGAAAAGTCCAAATTCTATAATCATATGCAATAACTTTAATGTCTCATGTAGTACTAGTCTTTTAAGAGAATGATATTGATGCTCTGATGCAAATGGCCGAGGAAAGTTAGCAAAGGATCCACATCAACTTCAAGGCCCAATCACAAAAGAAAGGCTCAAGAAGTTCAAGGAGGTAATTGTAGCATTCATACAATAATGAGTTACACTTGGATTAGCCAAAGAAGAGCAAAGATGTGTGAAACCAAATTAAAAGGAGATAGGAGCTTAAACTCTTCAAAATGAGCACTTACCTTAATCCAAAGGAGCCTGTCTTTTGAAGAGTCAAGGTCCAATCCAATTCAGCTAAAGCATGAAAAATAAAGCCCAAGGTGTGTAACCAATGAGATAAAGCCCAAAGTCCAAGATTCTTATAAGATTTGTTTAGTTATAACTGTCTTCCTAATGCCATAAGGACTTTCTCTTCATTGACTGAATACTTTGTCATATGTTGTTAGGATTCTTTAATTAGTTATTTAGCTTTGTAAGGAACCTTTAATTAAGGTATTTTTAGTACTAGAAGTTAGCTAGGCCTAATCTTGTTAGCTAATAGGATTTTTTTCTTTTAGTTTCATTATATGAGTGAGATAGCTTTTCCAAATGCGCTTAGGATTTTATAAATTCAACTAGGGCATCGTAAGGCCAAATTAAAGAGTGAATTTTATGGTTTTTTGAGAACTATGTAAGGGTGTTTAAACCCCTCCCATTTAGCATTAATAAAATAAGTAAAGTATTTTTGCTTATAGCATATTATGAGATTAAATTATCTTCTTGAGTTATTGAGTGGACTTGGTGAGATTATTGAATGGAGGCTTAATAATTTCACAAACTTATTGATTTTAATCTTAAAATGATTTAGTTAATTTAAGGTTTGAATGAGCAAACACTTTAAATTTGTAAAACTTAGATGCTAGAAATAGGTTTTCTAAAGGTCTAGGTAGGATTTAAAGATCCATCTTGTTTGATTCTTGAATTTGGTTTGGGACTTACATGATCAAGCATATGGATTAGGAACTCCACAACCTTGTTCATATCATTTGGTGTCAGAGCCAAGGTAATTCAAGATCAAAGGTATCATTCTTTCTTGTTCTTACTTTATTCTTCATTGAAATCACATTATTTTTCTTATTTGCTCCATTTCCCCACTTTTGGTTATTTACATTCCAATTCATTTTTCTTTATTGTTTCATCATCCAAATAGATTGTCTCATCATTAGATATCATAATTATAGAATTGCATCTTCAAATTTCATCAAAATTGCATACCATTGCAACATTTCCTTAAGTTAAGGAACTTTGCAACAACTTTAATATAGTATTTTTCTTCCATTAAAATTCTATTTTCTTCAATAATTAATCATTCTTGCATCCCTAATTGTATATTTGAAGTGTTAATTTCAAGAAATTATTTGAAATTTAGAAGTTTGCTAAAATTTTCTTAAATTAAAGAAACTTCATTTTTAGTTTATTTCTTGCAATTTCTTCCTCCTTTTTTATTCCAATTTGTTTTTTTTTGTTGTTAATCACTTGTTTGGTGTTTCTTGGTATCTAGGGTCAAACCTTATCCAAAAATTCTAAAAAGGATAAAATTACCAAAATACCCCTACTTTGCTCAATTCAACTACTTTAGTGTTTTCTTGTATTTTTGAGTTGTTTTATGTGTTTCTTTCAATTTTAAGTTTGTTTTGGCTTCCAAGTCAAAAAAAAAAAAGTAAAGTAAAAAAGTGTCAAGAAAAAAAAAAAGAAACAAAGGAAGCTAAAGTTGCATAAGAACTTATTTTGCACCAAAAGGAGTCTATTTCAATTTTTTTGTTTTGTATTCGGCCTAGGCTTGTTTCTTTACCAAATTTTGAGTCAAGACACCAATTTGCAACTTCTAAAATCCTTTTGATCTTTTAAATTGTGAATTAAATCTTTAGAATTTATTTCTTGCAATCAATTATTCTCTTTAAATCCTTTATTTTCTAGGTCTTTTTAGGATTAGTTTTGCTTGTTTATGTTCAATTTAGGCTTAATTCAACATAAAGTAACTTAGTCCTTAAAAAACTTAAAGAAAAGAATATAAGAGAGGCAAAAGGCAAAAGTAGTTAGCTTAAAAGAGGGTACAAGCCTATTTTGAGTTAAACACGAAAGTGAGCACCATCTTTTGAGTATAAACACATAAGGGAGTGTTTGGTAAGGTTTTCTTTTATTATTTACTAACCATGGAAGATCCTAAAGAGGAACCAGAGTAGAATGAAAGCTTCATAAGCTCATATGGCCTAAATAGAGAAGCAATTCCAAACAATGAATGAGAAGATTGAAAGTTTACAAATCGCCTCCAATTCTAACACCACCTATGTCAATTCCAAGCAACCAAGATGTGGGAGGTTTATTCAAGATTATGAGGAGGGCGATTCCATGCAAGACAACTCACAAAAATCTAGAAAGCAATATAACAATCTCACATAAATATGAAAATTCCTACTTTCAGTGGTACCAACGATCTCGAAGGTTATTTATCTTAGGAAAAGAAAGTAGACTTTATTTTTTATTATCATAGGATAAGAAAGTTAAATTAGTGTTATAGAATTTATGGGATATGCTCTTATATAGTGGGATCAAATTAGAAGCATTAGGAAAAATATGGGGATCCACCAATTTGCACTTGGTTAGATATGAAGAAGGCCATGAGAAATATATTTATTCCTAGTTATTACCTTCAAGATGTACATAAAAAGTTTCAAGATCTATAAATCACATTGATGAGGGTCAAACTTGAAGAGCTTGCAAACCAATCATTGGCATGATTTCTTGATAGGAATAAGGAGATTGCTAGTGAAGTTGACCTAAAGCAATATGACTACTTGGAGGAGTTGTACCATTTTACAATTATAGTGGAAAGGCAACACAAAAGTAAGCATTCTAAACCCAATTTCAATTCGTTTCTTGGACTAACAAGTTAAAAAGTAGTGATAAGCCTAATAATAGGCCCAAGGTCGAACCATTTAAATGAGGAAACAAGCCTAACTCTAATGCTAAGGTCAAATTCCCTAAAAGGATAAATTTTATTATTTGCTTTGAGTTCCAAGGGAGAGGACACATGACACGAGATTGTCCCAACAAGAGGACCATGGTTTGGCATGTGTGAAATAGTAAGGGATGATAAGGATGATGGTAATGAAATTGACCCTGAGATGTCTCCATTGGAAGATGCTAATGGTGATGAATTGAGGATCCTAATGAGACAACTAGTAAGAATATAATTATGGCTAGGCAATCTTTAAGTGTGCAAGTTAAGGATGATCAAATTCAATGGGAAAATATTTTTCATTCTAAGTGTAGGATTAATGGTAATTTATGTCTTACTATTATTGATGGCAGTAGTTGTACCAATATGGTTGGTACCTATGTTATTGAAAGGCTAAATTTACCAACTATATGAAACATCCTAAACCTTATAATAACTTGTAATGGCTAAATGATAGTAGGGAAGTTAAAGTAACTAAATAAGTCATGATATCATTTTCTATTGGTAGATATAAGGGTGAGGTGCTCTGTGATGTTATTCCTATGCAAGCTAGCCATATACTTTTGGGTTAACCATGGCAACTTGATAGGCAGCCAAACATGATGGGTTCTCTAATACTTATGAGTTTAATTTTTGAGGTGTTGGACTAGGTTGGTGAAACCTAAGTAAAAACTCTCTTTTGATCTTGAGAATATAGATTGAAAGGTTGTAATGTCATTTTCAAGTTTTTATCTTATAGATTTTTAGCTAGGATCTCATTGGAATTTTAATGGAAGCTTTAATTTCAAAAATTCAAATTTGCATCCTCATTTGTGATCATGAATTAGAAGGTCACAACTGCTATCTTACAAAAGAGTTAGATAAATCTTGGACTTATGATTTTATGGTGTAAGTTATGTCTAGTGTTGCGACCATAACTTTTGTATTCACTTGGAAGGAATTAAATCTTCAACCAGATTATGATAAGTTTCCTAAAGAACTATTGGAACATTAAAATTCACATAGCGAAACAATGGTCAATGCTGCAATTTTGGTGAAACAATATCTCTATTTGGCAGACAATTTTCACGATGAGCATCACATCCAAAGAAGAAAATAGAAATCACAACTTTCACTATTGCTCAAGGGACATAATTACTATTTTTCCTAAAGAACCAATGGTTTTATGCCATGTGGACTAGAAACTAGATGCAAACGGGGTTCTGCATTGTGAATTGAGCAAAATACAGTGTTATGTGAACTTAATACCATGATTATATAGTCTTGACTATGAATTTCATCTACCAAGCATTAAATGTAGGATCTGCCTTGCATACTTTGGAGATTTGGATATAGTTTTGTTTGTAACGTCTCTTTAGTAGTTGTAGCCTATAAATACACCATTAAATAGACTTGAATGCAAGAGAATAACATTTATTATAGCAAAATTTTTGCAAATTTAATTCTCAACCTTTAAGCATTCAATTTCTTGCATTTAAGTTATTGTTGTTTAGTGTAAACATTAAACACCATTGGGTTTGGGTTTAAGAGTTAGCCTTTGATTGTAAAACTCTTATTTAGGTTGAGTGTTAGCCTTATGAAACACTAGTAAGGTTGTATATGTGCCTTTGTAAAAATGCAAGTTGCAAAGTTAAATGTAAGTTTGAAAACACCATTAGAGATTAGTGAAATGCTTGATTTGAAGAATTAGGAAGTGGATATAGGGTTGATTAATACCCGAACCACTATAAAACTCAGTGAGTTTTATTCTTCTATTTTTTGCTTAATAAACCTTTCTCTCCAAAATTCAAAATATTCCACCAATTCAACCTCCCCTTCTTGGTGCATAAGGGCTAAAAGTAGTATCAAAGCCTGGTAGCAAACAAAGCCTTAATTAGGTGACAAAAGATCATGGCATAAGAAGGAATCCATACTCACCTTAAACCTTACTTTGATGGAGTTGACTATACTTATTGGAAGTATAAAATGGAGATCTACTTAGATAGTGATGTGGTGGATTTAAGGGACATTGTAGCAAAGGAATTGAAGTCTCCAACCAAAATGGTAGATGCTAGTGAAGAACTAATTCCAAGGAAGAATGGGTGGAAGCACATAAAAAGTCAAATGGGAAGAACAAAAAGGCAATGACCAAGACTTTTGGTTATGGTCATTACTTCCAAGTCAGTTTTAATTTTCAAATCTTTTTTTAATAGTGTTCGCGACTCCAGAGTCGTAACCACAAAATTTTCAAATTTCAAAATCTCGAATCTTTGACTTCACATGTTTTCGAGGAATTCTTATCCATTACTTAAAGATTTCGCAAATAGCAATCACAACATGTATGTCGTAGATGCGACCTTTAAAAAATATGTAAACATTAGCCACTAGCTCTCTAAATGTATAATCAATCATTTATTATGATTCTAGCCATTTCTTTTCAATTTTAAGTGATGCAAATAGCCAAAGCAGGTTAGCAAAGGATCGACTTCAAATTCAAGGCCCAATCACAAGAGGAAGTCCAAAGAAATTTAAGGAGGCAATTGGAGCATTCATGCAACAAGGAGTTACACTTGGATTAGCCTAAGAAGAGCAAAGGATGCGTGAAGCATAATTAAAGGCTGATGGGAGCTTAAACTCTTCAAATGAAGCACTTAACTTAATACAATGGAGCCCAACTTGTGGAGAGCACCCAAGCACAACCCAATTCGTCCAAGGCATGTAAAAAGAAGCCCAAGGCATATAAAAGGAAGCCCAAGTCGTGTAAGCAAGGAAATAAGGCC
>CATIWR010285309.1:0-44310 GCA_949677035.1 Omphalea diandra
GCGGTAATGAATTAGAACATTGCTACTGCTATCTTGCAAAAGAGTTGGTTAAATTTTAGATAGATGATTTTGCGATGTATGTTATGTTGTCCCTAGGCACCAAGAAGGGGGTTTGAATTGGTGTATACAAATTTTAACAACAAAGAAAAGGGGAAGAAGAAAGAGTAGAAGAGAGATAACCAATTTATAGTGGTTCGGGTATAATTGACCCTACGTCCATTCCCTAATTAATCAATTGGGTATTTCACTATCTTAAGGTGTTTTCAAGCTCACACCCAACTTATACAACTTGTGTTTTGATGGCTAACACATAACCTTACAACAATGTGTTTTTAGGCTAACACACAACCTTACTTAAGTGTTTCACTAGGCTCACACTTAAACCTTTCTTGAAGTGTTTTTACAGGCTAACACAACAGCCTTACAACTTGGTGTTTAATCCTCACACCTAACAATTACAATTTCATAAAGAAAATGAAGAAAATGAGTAGCAAAGATTGAGAGCTGTAATCACTTGTAATAAATTCCTTAGCAACCCTATTCATGGCTGTTTGGTGGTGTATTTATAACCAAACTTCACCACAAAGACGTTGCAGATCATAGCTCATCAAATCTTTGAGACATGCTTGACAGATTTTGCATTAAATGCTTGTTAGGATGAAATCGCAGTCGCTACTGCATTTCACGATCGCAAAATCCAAATTCTTTAAAGGAAACCCCATTTGTGTCTAATGGCTAGTCCACGTGGCATCTTCTTATTAGTTTACAATGAAAATATAGTCGTTGTCTTTTACCTACTTTCAGAAGTCATGGTCGTGAGTTTTCTTGTACAGGTCGCGACAGAGAACGCGAATTCTTATGTTAAAGTGGTCATCTTTCTTCCTCAGGATTCACGGTCACTACCAATAAGATGCCTCCGCAAAATTTAACTTCCAACAGTCTTCTGGGACACTTGTCAAGCTGTGGTTATGGACTTGCTTCCCTCTTGAGTTACTTTGAAATTCATAGTCGCGACTGGGGCATGACTTTCACCGTGAATTCATCTGTCACATTTTAGCTTCTTCTTTTCCATAAGTCGTGGCCGAGAATGACTCCGCGATTTCGCCTACTTGAATTTCAGCATGCCTTAACATGAGTCGCGGTCGCGAATCCCAGACTGCGGTCACGATTTACATGTCACTTTGGAGTTTATCAACTCCTTTCATTTCTTCTTGAGAGATTAATTTATTTTTGTAAAATCAACACTTATTTGAAATATTAGTGATGATCAATCTACTTTGTCAAGATCAAAAGAGGTTCTAGACTTAGAGTTAACCATCCTAGTCTAACAGCTACCAATTGAGGTTTGATTGCTAAAAGTTCTTCCTATTTTTCATGTATGTTTTGCTTTAATGTTCTATCTTGATGTTTAATAATTAATTCTTAATAAAATTAAGTATCCAAAAATGCTTTCTAAAGTCCATTAAAGTGCATCTTTTAAAGCATACAACTTATGGAAGCTTTGCTTTTAACTCTTCCTTCATTCCTCCATAAAACTTCAAATACCAACTCTTGACATTTAAAACTCATTTAAAACATATCATTATCATGTCATTTAAATGTACATTGGCACTCATTTAGGCACACATTAAACAAATATAGGTAATGGCATTAAGACAGGGCAACCATGCAACTCTTTCTTCCTTCAAACACTACAAATACCAATTTTAGGCATTTAAAACTCATTTAAAGCACATCATTATCACGTAACTTAAATGTACATTTGGCCTACACATTAGGCATACATTATATAAACATAAGCAACAACATCAAAACAAGGTAGCCATGGGCCAAATCTTTCACTAAAACAATGCAATCACTCTCTAAACCTTGCAAAAGTCCTTACCTTAAACCATTATTTACCTTACTAGAAAAGATGCATGAATTGTTGAAGCTTATCCTCTTACGTTTCCTACATGCATTCCTCTAAATTATGGCAATTTAATAAAACTTTTACCATGGGGATCTCTTTAGTCCTCAATTTTCATGATTTGAGTATCAATGATTCACACTGACTATTTTTTTTTGTCAAATCTAGAGCTAGTTTAAAAGTTGGTGGATTTATAACTTATGAGGGATTTGAAACAAATTTCCTTAACATTAACATGTGAAACACAATTTGAATCTTTGCTAGCTTTAGAGTTAATTCTAGATGATAAGACATTCTTCTTACTTTATTAATTGCCTTATAGAGTCCAATATGGTGAGGAGTTAATGTCTCTTTCTTATTGAAGCATGGAATCCCTTTCATAAGAGATACTTTGAGGAGGACATAATCACTTTCCTAAAATTGAAAATCTCAATGCTTAAGAGTAGTATAACTCTTTTATCAACTCACAACTGTCCTAAGTCACTCTTTAATTAATGGCATAACACAATTAGTGAGCCTAACTATCTTAGGTCCTACTAATTCTACTTCTCTAACTTCTTTCCAATAAATTAGATTCCTATATTTACGACCATACAAAGCTTGAAATGGTGCCATACTAATGCTAGCATGGTAGTTATTGTATGAAAACTCAACAAATGGTAGATACTTCTTTTATGATCTACCAAAATTGAGCACACATATACGCAACATGTCTTCTAAGGTCTGAATGATACATTTAAATCGATCAAAAGTCCAAGGATGGAAATCAATACTAAAATTTGTCATTGTATCGTAGCTTTCTATAAACTCCTTTAAAATTAAGATATAAATTTGGTCTCTTTATCTGACAAAATTGACATGGGAAAACCATGAAGACAAAATCTCATCTATAAAAAGTTATGCTAACTTGTCTACTAAATATAAAGTTTTGACCAGAATGAAATGTGCAGTCTTGGTCAATCTATCAATAATGACCTACATAAAATCATGCTAATTTGAAGCAATAAGCAATCTAGTGACAAAGTCTATAGTTATGTTTTATTTCCACTTAGGGATCTATAGCAAATTGTGTACAACAACACGTTTCTAATGCTCAATCTTGCCCTTTTAATAGGTCTTATATAAGATAACACATTGGGCTATGTCCTTCTTCATGGTTTTCCACCAATACCTCTCCATAATATCTTGGTACATTTTAGTGGCTCATAGATGAATGTTATAAGCTAAATTATGAGCTTCTCTCATCACCTTTTCTTGTAAATCATTTTAGAAACACATAATAACTTGCCATAATAGAGGACACCTTACTTGTCAAACTTGAAATCAATGGTGGTTCCCCATCTCACTACACTAGCTAGTTTCATTAGTTCAAGGACTTGATGTTGGGTGGCTTGACTAATTCTATCTATCAATAAAGGTTTAATTAAGCTATAAATGAGCCAAACTTTGTTAATTTTAATGCTATATTAGATGAGAGGACTTATTGCACTTGTTGTACAATAGGTCTTCTATATTCTTGTATATGAACTAAGCTTCCTATTTACTTTCTACTTAAAGCATCTATTATAACATTAGCTTTACCTGAGTAGTATTTTATGGTGCAGTCATAATCATTAAGCAATTCCATCCATTGTCTTTATCTAAGCTTTAACTCATTCTGTGTAAAGATGTATTTGAAGGTTTTATGATCTATGAAGAACTTGTAAGTAGCTCTATACAAATAATGCCACTAGATTTTGAAAGTAAGAATAACTTTTGCCATTTCTAAATCATGGGTAGAGTAGTTTCTTTCATATGATTTTAATTGGCAAGAGTCATAAGCAATCACCCTAACATTCCACATCAGTATATACTTTAAATCCACTCTAGAAGCATCACAATGCAAGGTACACCTCTTAAAAATGGGAGTTGAAATTAACTTATTCTTCAAATATTAGAAACTAGCTTCACATTCATCAGTCCATATGAACTTCTGATTCTTCTGAGTTAGTTAGGTCATAAGTGTAGCAATCTTAGAGAAATCTTGCACAAAATGCTTGTAATAGCTAGCTAATCTTAAAAAACTCCGTATCTTTACAACTATGATGGGTTAAAGCCATTGTTCTACTATCTCCATCATCTTAGGATCCACTTCTAAATACTCATCATATACTATATGACTAAGGAAATGCACCATGGTAAGCCAAAATTCACATTTGGAGAATTTGGCATACAATTGGTGTTCCCTTAAGGTCCATAGTGCCAATCACAAATGATAAACATGATCCTCTACACTTAGAGAATAAAACTATGATATGATCGATCTAAGGTAATGGATATCTATTCCAAATTATGAGCTTATTAAGCTCTTTATAATCAATGCATAACTTTAATATCTCATTCTTCTTCTTTATAAACAACTCTAGAGAACTCCATGGAGAAATACTAGGATATATGAAGCCTTTGTGCAACAGTTGTTATAATAGGTCCCCCCCCAGCTGTTTCAATTCTACTGGTGCCATTTGATATAGTAATCTATAGTAGTTCTTCAGGAAAGACATTTAGGAATTCATTCCCTACTAGTACTGTTTCAGGTCTACTTTTATCCATTTAAAAGTCTTTTACTTATGCTAAGTATCCCTCATATTTATGTCTAAACATCTTGCATTCACATATGGCAGATATTAGGTTGGAAGGAATAGGTGTCTTATCACCTTGAAAGGTGAATTTTGCTTCCCCAAGTTTTAAGACCTTTTTATTTTTGTAATCAACCTTCAAATAATGTATGGTTAGCCAATCCGTATTAAGAATGATGTCAAAGTCTAGCACATCAAGAATCACCAAATTTATAGGAAGACATCTCCTTTTGATAAAGATGGAACTTGACATACAATAAATTTTAGCTATAACAAAAGTACTAACCAATAATAGGCTTTCTATTTTATGACATGCCATATTCATCCTTGATGCAAAATTAGGTGACATAAAGGAATGAGCAGCACCAAGGTTAAACAATATATGAGTATCAATCCTACATGTAGATAATGTACTTGATACCACTACATTAGATGCCTAGGCCTCTTGTTGGTTCATGGTAAAGATACAAGCTTGGGTAGGTTGTCCTTTACCCTAAGCATTAGAATTCTATGGAATAGACCTTATGTCATCACCTTGATCACCATAAACTTTGCCTTTGCCTCCTGCAAATCCTATACTTGAATATTAGCCTGTTGCTTGAGATATGGCTAAGGAAATATATAGATTAGACTGCATTGGTATAGGTGGGGTCATATGGGGAAAAGAAGTTAGCCTCGAACATTGGGATAATCATGAACTATGTGGCCTAGTTGACCATATCTGAAACATGCATTAGTATCATACATACACTGCCCCCTGTGAGCCTTACCACACCTCTAGCAAGTAGGAGGTCCTATCCTAAAGCTAGATTCCCTTGAACCTTGGTTAATTGTACTAAAAGACTAGTAAAATTACCTTCATGTCCCTTTACCTAACCCACTAGAAGGTCCTTTCTTTCTGCTACTATTTATACCTTTAGCAGATTCCACACTTCCCATTATTGTTGCATTATTGACACTTAGCTTAGTAGTGTTGGAAGTCTCACTTGTCTTACCCTTCTTGTCTCTCTTCAACTCAATCTTACTATTAAGTAGTAGTCGGATCTCCATACTTTTGGCTATGTCTACCAACTCATAGAACTTATACTAGCCTACCATAACATTTAATGACTAGTCATGATCATTGATCCTTATCACATACCTTTTTTCTTCTTTATGAGCATAAAAAAATCATGGATTGGAGTTACACTCCATCCTTTTATTGATTAATAGGGGATTGAGACTAAAAAAGTCATACATTGGTATAACCCTAAGGAAATGGCACACATTTCGATCAAAGAAAGATGATTTAGGCCTCACGCAAGATTAAAGCCCTTATTGTAATTTTAGTCATCAATGGGGGACTAAGGTAAACTAATGCATTAGTATCATCCTTAATGAAATATGGAGTCACCACCTGACTTTAATCCAAACAAGAATGAAATCTAGTTGTTTAGAAGGCTCAATTCATCTTCATCCTATCAGAGATTGGGTTTGAAAATTGGGTATGACTCAAGGAAGAGATTGGACACCCCTAAACTACTCGAATTTAGGGATTCGACCTTCGGGCATCTTTGGTTCACTTTTTACCATTATATCTTTTTTTATCAATTAATCCAATTAATGCCCCTAAACATGTTTCTAGTGCATCTAATTAGGCATATCATCATCAAGGCATCATAATCACATTGAACGGGATGGGGGCACATAACATTTCATGAAGGAGGTCATGCATATCAATTAATCATAAATCATGCACAATAAGGCTTATCATATCCCCTCTATCACTTACACAATGAGAACACATGTTAGTTGCACTCAAAGAGATGAAAAAGAAATCAAGAAAGCTAAATGTACTTTGGTTAAAGGACTTACCCAATTGCCAAGTCAAAGGAGCCTAATCGAAATTTAAGTCTGAGACCAGCGACAACCAACATCATATGAATCTCATAATAGCAATAAAATAACAAGTAAGCACAAGCATATGGATCATGAGATATGAAATCTCATAACATGAGATGCAAATGCAATTTGAAGGATGTCAAAGGCTTAGGCAAAAGTCTTACTGAGTGGGATCCTAGGGTTATGGAACCCTCCCCCACATTGCTCCTACAGAGTTAAGCATCCATGAACAACATTAACCACTTTGAAGGTTAGGATACTAAACACATAAAATGACTATAAGGCTAAGGATGAATAGAATGATAAGCATGAAATATGACATTATGAAGATCTTTAAGAAGTAGTCTTTCTCCTAACCATAGTTCCTTGGTCACCAAAGATGGAAGAAGAGGGGTATATATGTTAGGAAGTTTGTAACCTCTTTTCTTTTAGTGAGAAAAAATGGAACAAATAATTAAACCATAACCCATAAAGGAATTATGAGCTCATGAGGTCATAAGGGTTCATATTCCCTCACTCAATCATTAGCTAAGTTCCTAAAACATAATACTCAAGATAAGATGAAGGAATGATGTATGAAGGAAAAGAAATCACGAACATAAAAGAATAAAACCAAAACTTTGGTCTTAGCTTAAGGTTTGAAAGAACACAAGCTATGGACTGTGAAGTCTACCTTATGTTCTGGCATTTAAGCTCCAAACGTACCCAAAGAACCATGAAAAATGAAAGAACTTGAACAGAGAAGAAGAAAATTTTCATAAAACTAATCTCAGTTAAAGTGTGATATATAAACCAACTGGTGGTTGTACACCCTACCTAGTGGTTAGTACAAACCATAATAAGTCTGTACAACCCATATGGACTAGTTTTTCAAAAGGAAAAGAAAAAAAGGAAGGGAGAAGAAAAAGAAAATGAGGGACCCTTGGATGTTTCTAACTGCTATCCTTGCCCTCAGAGGCATTTAGATATGAGATTGTCCTTCAAAATGTAATGGGTATGCATAAAATGAATAACAAATGCCTTGATTCTACCTTTGGATCTTTAATTTGATAGGTTAAGTGTTTGATTTCTATGTGTTTAAGGTGTTTGAGTAGTAATTTTGGTAAAGTTACACTAGGATTTTTCAAGCGCCCCCTCTCTCTTCAAAATAAGGGGTATTTATAAAGAGGGAATAGTGCACAATAGCTAAAATGGTTTTATTTTCACTTCATTCATGACCCACAATAGATAAGGGGCATAATGGTTTTAAATGGTCCGTATAGCCAATAAATTGGTTGTACAACCCACTAGCTTATTGTACAGCCATTTAGTTTATAAAGGGCATGATTCTAGAAGGTTCTGCTTGCTAGGGTTTAGTGTTTGGCTATACAACCAAGTGAGATGGTTGTATAGCCAATTAAACTCTAGCTAACAAAATTTGGCTTTATATCTTGGTGGACTTGAGCTCGATTTGAAGCTTGATCTAAAGCTTCTTAATGTCTTTGTTCTTCTTTATTTTGTAATTCTCCTTGCATTTTAGGGAATAAATTTAATAATTTTAATCATTGGGCTTGTATCCTGAAACCCATAATCGGATGCTCACATTCTTCTTCTCTATGCCATAACTCTCACCCATGAATTGGATCACCTACTCGAACTTCTCTACGAATGCATCAATAGTCTCACCCTATGCTTATTTTAGCTTTTCAAACTCTACCACTTTCTACTCCCTAAGACTCTTTAGAAAGGCCCAATCTAAAAAAAGTGTATAAAATTGCTCCTATAA
The DNA here is from genome assembly GCA_949677035.1 of Omphalea diandra. Lineage (NCBI taxonomy): Eukaryota > Viridiplantae > Streptophyta > Magnoliopsida > Malpighiales > Euphorbiaceae > Omphalea > Omphalea diandra. The sequence goes on from CATIWR010285309.1 coordinate 8,171, forward strand.
CAACTTCTTCAATAGACCCATGACATTGTTCTTATACTTATTGACCTTTTGGAACCTAAGGTAAATCTTGCCATCTCAATTGCCACATAGTCAGTCACCCTCATGGTAATAGTCAATTTTTTCATTATCCACAATTACTCAAAAGGATCACTGCCATCAACCAATTTTGGAGGTTTGAACTTGGGGTACTTATACATCTTGGTAGTATCAACTACTCTTAAGCCTTCTCTTTTAGGAATTAGAGTAGGCTATGAAGCAGGTGCTGCTTGAGCTAGCCTTTCTGACATTTTCATTTTGGTTCTCTTCGGGTGGTTGGGGTTCATTTCTAGCTTGATCAACACCTCTAGCATAATCTTTGGTATCACCCCTTCCATTAATAATAATAATACCTATAGGTATAAGAGTAGGTGTTACAGCTAAGGCTTGTGGCTCCTCTAGTGGTTCACCTCACAATCTAGCTAATTGTTAATGTACACTCATCTTGAAAAGAGTGATGGTTAATACCATGTAAAATAGAATAAGGTTTTAATTATCATAGGTAAATTACCATCACATAAACATATCATCATGTAAAAAATCACTATCATATAAACATATCATCATGTAAACATATGCATACTCATCCTATCACTTAGTTCTAACAGAACAAAGAAGCACAACATTTTGTAGAAATTTAATCCTAAGTGAATATATGGAGGATATGATGGATCCTATATCTCACTTAACTAGTTCTAACCTTAATAGCTCTTGAATCATTTAGCCCCTAGGTTTGACCATATAAACTTGGGTGCTCTAATACCATTATATCACGACCCACCTTTAGGCCATGTTAACATTAAGTGCTTAGGAGTCCTATGATATCCAAAACATCTAGCAAGCCTAATAATTAATAGTCATTTCATAAAAACATTCATCTTAAGTATATAAAGTCACTTGTAAATAGGGAGGATTATTGTCACTACCCAAATTTTAAGCTGCATCACCACTAGGGAATGAGAAGGCTTAAGGCCTCTAAAATTGGTAGCAAGCTTAATTACTCATGGTAAAAGCCTATTTCTAAGCTCTCTAATACTTGGAATCTAAAACTTATATACTCATTGGTCTATAAAAATCTCTAGTTTTCATTTTTCCATTTTATATTCTTAGGATAATACAAATGGTAAATATGGATTTAAGCTAAGCTAAATCTAAAAAATTTCATAAAAACACTTTCTTACATTATACTATGGATACTTAATTCATTTCTTATCATGTCATGACTAAGGGAGTTTAGACTTACTAGCCAAGTCCTTTTATTCTTTCCTTTTCTTACTTTTCATTATATACATATCATTAAACATAAACTCTCGCATTTAGATAATCCTAGAATTAGGAGGGAAGGGAAGGGGAGGGGGGGAGGGGCACATAAGATCGTTCTAGCTACAACATTCTTTTCATTATCATAAACATTCAACATTTATCCTACGTGGACCAAAAAAATCTTAGTAGGCTTTAACATCATTTCCTTTAATCATGCATCATACTCATTTTACATTATCTTAACCTTAGACATACACATATCATATTATTTATAACTTAGACTTTATAGAGATTACTAATAATATGAGATATCACTTAATATTTGCTTAAAACATTTATAACTTTTTTAATTATGCATATACATCATTACTATCGGTAACTAAGGGGAAACAATATAGTGCCTTAATACATATCTTAAAAGTTTATATCTAGCCTTTGACCTCAAGCATATATTCATGGCAACAATCCTATGCCTAACTTGTAAAACAATCTATATGTGTGGGTGGGGGGGAGGGGGAGGGGAGTGTTGAGCTCCTTATGGGAAACTCAGTGAGGAATTTATATTGTCCAAATGCATGTTCACATGCCTTAACATGAATGCATTTCTATCTTCATCATTATATAGATAGGTAGTCAAATAAATGGGAAACCCCACTTGGTTTACTTATTTTTCTTGCACATGAGAGTTGCCTTACTAGCTATGCACTTAGGAGAGAGTTGTGTCACTAGCCATGTCTTTCTTTTACATAGGAGAGTTTCCTAACTAGCCATGTCATGCATGCATATCATTCATTTATTTTAAGAGGCCTCAATCCATTCATAGTTAGCGATGACTCTTTGAGTTTCCACTTCTTCCTTGAACTACCCTCACATCACATGGCATTTATGAATGACATTGCAATATAGAATTTCATTTTATCTCATAAACAATGCATATGACTTTCATATTAACATATCTTGGCCTACTATGGCTTATACATTTAAACTCGTGATGCATCTATACGATGGACAATGAAAAGTAACTAATATCTCTCTCCTTTCATTGCTAGCCATAACTCTTCCTTGTTTTGGCTTTACTCTTTCTCTATTTTTGTGCTTTGAACTTATTTATTCTTAATTTGATCTTTACTTGCTCTTAATCCTTTCACTTACACATATGCCTAAGCATAGGCATTCATTATAATATTACTATAACATCTAAAATATGGAGAGTTACTTAAACCCATCCATATAGCACAACATATACTATAATAGGGAAAAAGCTCTTATAGAGAAATGGAGTCTTAAACATCAATCAAGCATGCAAAACATAACTTTCATTATCTCTAACTTATAACTTAACTATCTTCCTTCATACTTAGTCCATCGTTATCATTTTCTTTTACCTCATTCATAGTGTCAACATTAATATCATAATTAAATCATGCAGTAATCCATAATTATAACCCCTAAATTATTTCATAATCATCACTTTGTACTTTTATAATCATCAACATACCTATTTCCCTTAATAACCCATCCATATCTTCATTAAAACATCCATAGTTAATTCCATCCCAATTAGGATGTAAAATATCCTTCAAGACTTGAATACAACTTTAAACCTCAAGTTTATAATGCTATACAACATTAAGAACTCGAATAATACCGAGGACCTCAAACTACATCTATTATCCTTGTAGTTAAAACTCATTTACATTAGGAATAATCATAAGCTTATTAAGACATCAATATATAACTCAATACAACTAAGGTGTTAAACATCCTTCAACCCTTAATTCTAATCATTAATAAGAAGTTTAGAATGCCAATTAACATTTAAGAAGTCAATAATTACCAAGAATTTATATTATCATTCTATAAATAACAACACCTTTCAAAGCTTTAATTGTATACTACATCAATATTGCCTTTACTTCAACCAAGGTGATAAACACCAATTAAGCTCAATTATCTTCTTACATATGAATATTAGAACACTAATAAACATCTAATTAGCCATTAATAATTAAGGAACTCAATTTAACATCAATTCTCCTTATAAACATAATTCATTTACCCTTATAAACATAATTCATTTACGTAAGGACTTCATAAAATCCATTAAGACATGAATAATTTCTTCACCTCAACCAAGTGTGAAACACCATTCAAGCTTTCATTCAAGCTTCAATTCTCATCTTAAAAATAAATATTATGATGCTAATTAACATTTATAAATTGAATAATCATTAAGAAAGAATGAAATCAGTCCATATGAAGCAACTCCTCCTAAAGCCTCAATTAAAGACAACATCATCTTTCATGCTATATTAACACCAAATTTCATCTCCTCCATTATCACCAAGCTCAAAAACTTCATAAAAACACCTATTCAAAAATAGAAAAAATATATAAGAAAAGTATATTATAACTTACTGGAAATAAGAGGAGAAAGTCACTAACTTTCTTTAAAAGATGGAAGAAGATGGATGAGCAAACTTGATTCTCATAACTTGATTTGGTAGCCATGGATGGATGAAACATTTTGGAGGGTTTAGGTGACTTTTGGACTGATAAAACTAAAGAATTCTAATGTTTGGTCATGGAAATAAAAGGAATAAGGTGGCGAGGCAGTTAGGAAGTGCAAAATGACCATTTTGGATGTATCGACTTATTTAACAAAATTAAATACTTTTGGCTACCAATTGAGATTCGATTGCTAAAAGTTATTCCTATTTTTCATGCATTTTTGCTTCAATATTCTGCTTTGATGTTTAATAACTAATTCCTAATAAATATACATAGCCAAAATACTTTCTAAAGTCCATCAAAGTCCATCTAACTTTCTTCCACATATAATATTGACATATTCTTCATTATTGAACTTCTAATGACATCGTTCAATCATGTTTATTAATCATTATTTCTTAGATATGCATACTTATCTATCATAAGTTACACTTAATTTCTTCTTATGAGTTAGCATGTCTTATTTTTATATCTCTTAGTCATGCTTTTTAACTCATATTATATCCTAATTAATTATCATTATATTATTATTTTAACTCATATTATATCGTAAATAGTTATCATTATATTACTAAAATTATTATCATTTTATAAAATTTAGCCTCATTATGCTCATCACTTAAGGGAATAAGTCTTCCTTTATGAGAGAGAGATCCCTAACAACCATGTTTTGGGTCTTACAGTTATTCATATGGTTTGTATCCAATTTATACACATGAAAATCATGTCTATATTATATGTAAATTTGATAACTCATTTCACATCATCTAAATAAGAGATATCCTCCCATAAAGTATAGATACAACTCTATCAGTTAGTGTGATTTATTAATAATTTGTACATATCGATAAATCTTAATATAATAAAAGTTCACAATTTATACATATATACATCCTCAAATAAAACTCAAAACACGGTGAGATCCTAACCCTTCAAGTCCTGCGCCCCCTATATAGAACATGTAATAGTCAACTAGTTGAGGTGTGCCTTTCATGCTTAATGAATGGATAAGCCTATACCTCCCAAGCTAAAACATCAAACATCAAATACATATATACATACACACACACACACACACACACACATACATACATACTATGTATATGTATATGTATATATATGTATATGTGTGTATGTGTGTGTGTGTGTATATATATATATATATATATATATACACACACACACACACACACACACACACACATACATATATAAATCTTAAATATCTTTAATCACATGAACACATATCATAATTGTAATCAAGGTAACCTAAGTGCATGGGAAAACCTCACTTAAGGTTTTGCGGGAGACTTCATGTCCTTCCCATAAGCCAATCCTTACTCTAGGGAGTTTGCTAACGTATTGCTTAGCATTATATCTCTTACAAGGGAGTTGTCTCACTAGCCATGCCTTTCTCTTTCATGGGATGGTGTCCTTACCAATCAAGTCATGCATGCAATATTTTCATTTAACATGATAATCAAATCACATCATTAATCTAAATAAAGTTAGCCATGTGTTAATGGAATCCCCACATCATCCTTAAGCTTACTAACATACATAAACAATATCATTGCTTTCACATATTATTATCATCATTGCATATAACATTAAACATATATATTAAGCCATTTATAAATGGTTTTTAATATATGTGTAAGTATATACTTGATCATAGTTATAGTTTGTACATTAAACATTGATTATGTTGAAACATAGTTTGCATGACTCATGAATGTTAGGTTTTGAAAACAAAAGGTTACCTTAGGAGGTATAGGAATATCTACTCACGTTAAACTATATCTCTTTCCCAAAATGCACAAATTTAACTTGTCTATATCAATATTACAATCTCTAATAGCACCTAGCCATTACACACATATATCAATCAAACTAAGTCCATTTGTAAGGAAATAACTTAACTTTCATTAATATGTCAATTCTTATCTCTACCCTGATTAGGTGAAGGACACCCCTTTCGATCATTAATATGACACTAATCGTAAGTCTAGAGTGTTAAAAAAAGTCAAAGAAACTCACTTAATATCAATAATGCAAAATTAAGCTAGTTATATAGGAACACTTATAAGGTTCATTAAGATGACAACATTGCCTTTAGTGCAACTAGGGTGTAAAATATCATTTAAGCTTAATTTCCTTCTCAAATATGAATATTAGGATACTATTTATCATTTAATAAATCATAAAACATGAAGAACAAAGAGGAATAGGCCATACTCTTCAAGTATATCTAAAACTCCTTTTGAAGACAACATCACCTTTTATGCCATACTAACACCAAACTTTATCTATTCCATCACCATTGAGCTAAAAAACACCATAAACTTACTTTTTAAAACATATAATAAATATACAATAAATAGACATTTTGTAACTTTCCTGAAATAGGAAGGAGAAAATCATCAAGCTACTTGAAAGATGGAAGAATATGGATGAACAAACTTGATTCTCCTAACTTGATTTAGTGGCCATGGATGGAAGAAAGTTTTTGGGAGGATTTGGGTAAGTTGTGGACAGATAAAAACTAAAGAAATATAATTTTTAGTTGTGGAAATAAAATGAAGAAGGTGGTGAGGTGGTTTAGAGGGTGCAAAATGATCATTTTGGACATGGTAGCTTATTTAACGAAATTAAACCTTTTTGGCTACCAATTGTGGTTCAATTGCTAAAAGTTTTTCCTATTTTTCATACATTTTTTGCTTTAGTGTTTTGTCTTGATATTTAATAATGAATTCCTAATAAAAATATGCATAAAAAAAATACTTTCTAAAGTCCACCAAAGTGTATCTTTTAATGCATACAAATTATGAAAATAAGCATACAAGTTATAAAAGCTTTGCTTTCAAATCTTCCTTTCTTCCTCCAAGAAACTTCAAATATCAACTCTAGACATTTAAAACTCATCTAAAACATATTATTATCATGTCATTTAAATAGACATAAACACACATAGGAACACATTAAACAAATATTGGCAATGACATCAAGACAGAAAGGCTATACAATTATTCAACTCTTTCTTCCTTCCTTGAGGACACTTTAAATACTATCCTTCCTTGAGGACACTTTAAATACTAACTCTAGAAATCTAAAACTCATCTAAAGCATATCATTATCATTTTATTTAAATGCACATTAGGCTTACACATCATGCATCTATTAAGCAAACACAAACAACAACATTAAAATAAGGTAGCTATGCACCAAACCCTACACCAAAACAATGCAATCACACTCTAAACCTTACATCTAATTTCTATATAAGCTATTTTCAATTGCATTTTAAACTATTTTTAAGGTGCTATAATAAGATATTTTACAATTAATAATTTAACGAATGAAATTATGACTTAAAGTACGAAGTTACAAATTATAAATAAATTATATTATTTAATTAAAAATTATCAATACATTTATATTTATTTACATAGTTTAGATTATAATTTTAGTTATAATTTCATGTGTGATGGCTCTTTGATCATGGAGAGAGTGAAAGGCTTTTAGGGTTAGCTGAACCCTTATACTTGGCAATTGTTTATGGTTTTATTAGGAGAATCGAACCCATATGCTTAGTAAAATTTATGGTTTTATGGATTTTAGGGTTAGTCAAACCCTTTTACTTCCATAATGTATACTAAATAACCTCTTTATTAATAGTATTTGTGAAGATTTTCTACATTCGATAACATTAAGATTGGTTGTCTGACTAGTATTGCCAGCTGGTAGTTCCCATTTCCTATTACATTCACAACTAGGTATGGGCCTTCCCAGTTAGCCCTAAGTTTGCCTCTAGCATCTCCCTTCCCTATTTTAGCTTTCCTAAGTACTAGTTTACCCTTATTGAAGGACCTTTAGGGAACCCTTTTATTTTTATATGAAGCAACTTTACCTTATGTGTTGCTATTTGGATAGTTTCCCTTTTGTTATTCAAGTAAATTGATGTGTAATCTAGCTCTTTTATTATTAGCATCAGGATCAAAGTGTTGCACTTAAAGGCTATTCATGTTTATCTCTACTTGAACCATCATTTTAATGCCATATGCTAGGCTAAATGGTGATTCTCCATGGGCTTTTCTAAAGGTCGTTAGGTACATCCAGAGTACGTATAATAACTGTTCAGTCCAATCTCCTTTGGCTTCATCAAGTCTCTTCTTTAATCCATTGAGGATGGTCCTGTTAGTGACTTTCATTTATCCATTTGTTTAAGGGTGTGCCACTAAGGTGAACCTAAGGTTGATATGGAGGTTATTGCAGAACTGTCTAAACTATCGCAGTCAAACTACTTGTCATTGTCCGTGATAAGAGTGTTGGGGATGCCAAACCTATAAATAACTTTTTTCCAAAAGAATTTTTCTGCCTTTTTACTAGTGAAGTGGCTATTGCTTTAACTTTTAACCATTTAGTGAAATAATTAATAATGGCTATTAAGTAATTCCTTTGCCTTATTGCTTAGGGGAACGAACCAAGGATGTCCATTCCCCATATAATTATTGGCTAGGGGTTGGTGATGTTGGTTTGTTCCATAGTTGGGGCTTATGGGATTCTATCACGCTTTTAGCATGTCTTACAAATATGCACCAAGTGATTCACATCCTTCTTTATGGTTGGCTAGTAAAACCCTTGAAGTAGAGCTTTACAGGCCATCATATATGATACTTTGCGTGTGCCACAAATCCCTTCGTGGATTTCTCAAAGGATGTAGTTGTCTTGCTCCTTAGAAACATATTTGGTCCAAGGATGTGTGGCTGAGGTTTGGTTCGAAATTCCATCTTAGTATAAATATCTTGCTCTATTTGATCATTTGGTAACTTTCCTTTGTCAAGGTATTGAATGATTGGTTGCATCTAGCTTTCTACATTGAGTATCGCTTATTCAGTTATTATAGGTTGAAGCCATTTTCCTTAAGTGGAAAGTCCTGGAATGCCTCCCTTATTCTACTATAGCTTTAGCAATTATGTATGCCTTTAAGTTTTCCTCCCTTAAGATACGAGTAAATGTCCATATTCCTCCTTGCTAGGAAATTTAGTTAAGTAATTATTGACATTTCTTCAAATATTTGGCTAAGTTGTCATCCTTTGGTTTAAAAGTCACTAGTTATTTCATTGACAACCAATATTGAATCATTGTATACCGATAATTCTTCTAGTTTCATTTCAAGAGTTAGGCTGAGCCCTATAACCAATGCTTCATATTTGCAGCATTGTTAGTAGCACTGAACTTTAAACCCATAACATATATTATTTTGATTTTATCGGGGCTTTGAAGAACTACTCCTGCTTTAGCTCTATGTTCATTGGATGCTCTATCCAATTGTAATGTCCATGATTTTTTGGGAGGTGTAAGCATCAAATTTTGGATCTCAGGATGCAAAGCCCAATGATGAACTCACTAAACCAAATCCCCATAATGAAAAGGAATTGCCTAAATAAAAAGATGAAAGGCCCTAAGAAACATTGGAAAAGATAAAGACTAAGCCCAAACCTAACCTGGAGTTGCCAGCCAAGCTTAATGGGTTGTACAACCTTAAAATAAGGTTGTACAACCTTCCCTAAACCTTAAACTAGAGAATTTTCTAGAAATAGTCCCTCTTTTCAACCCTAAGGTTGTACAACCATGACACAAGGATGCATTGTACAACCCACATGTAAACCCTAATTTCAATACAACACTTTACTGTTTTGTGATTAGATGCATTTATGGTGTAAACAGAACTATTTTTAGCATTATGCACTTACCTAACACCTATAACTACCTTATATTTTAAAGATGGAGATGGGGCTTGGAAAACCCTAAGGTTACTTTATAGAAATCACCTCTCAAACACCTTTAAACACAGAAAGCCTAAACCTTAACCTCACCCCCACTCTTTTGAAGGTAGAACTAGGCTTTTATTCTTACATTTGTGTATTACCCTAAGTATTTATAGAGCATATTGAACTTGTTATGTGTTTCTGAGGGTAAAGACATCCCTATGACATGCCTAGAATCCTTCTTCCCCTCTTCTTCCTTCCCCTTTCCTTTTCTTTTTATGTTTTGGAAACCTAGTAAATTAGGGCTATACAACCTTGTTAGTAGGTTATACAACCCTCTTCTTAGGTTGTACAACCTTTTTTCATGGCTATACAACCCAGTTTTCCTGTAACATAACATAAAACTCCTTCTTTATTCTTTCAAATTTATTTCTTTTTAATGTAATTTTTGTGATGTTTTTGTGATTCCATTGGCATAATAAGGTGAGGTTTAATGACCTGGGACCCTTATTCACTTTAAAACTGGAGTATTGCTTATTTTTTAAGTGGTTTTCATTGCTTTTCTATCTGATGCTTTTGTGTTCTTCCTTTTCTTTAGGCTTGAAATTATACTTTAGTTCTATTTTAGATATTGAGAGGCGATGATCAAGTGAAAAGCTGAGATTCCCTTGACCTTGAAGGCCTTTTTAGTGTTGGAATTCATGTGCTAGTTATGTGAATAATGTTTTTTGTTCTTCTATTTCTCCTTTTGATTTGGCATCTTAACCTCTATAATAATTAGTTATGCCATGAGTTTGCAACTCTTTATGAGCAATATGAAGGAGGGTTCATCAACCCTAAGATCTCATTTGAGGTGAATCTTTGTCTTAGGCCATGTGATGTCCTTCATAATGCTTTACATTTCATGTTTAAGGTTTTAAGCATTTTATGATTTATGCATCTTGATCATGTTATATTTTGTCATATTCTGGTTTGTAATGAGGGAAGCTATTATTATGGACTTAGAATGCATGCTAGGATACTTTGACTTTGGGATATATGGTGAGATGATTAATATGGACTTATTTGTCTTTCTTTGTTTACTTTAAGCTTTCTTTGTTTGTTTTTCATATTGATTCATTACTAACTTGTTTCTTCATTTGGGTAAAGGAGTGATTGCTTAGAATTAGACCATGAGCTTGGTCTAAAACCACTATCCCATATGAATTATAGGATTATGTATGTGAATGGATAATTATATATGTATGAAACTCCTTTACCATGATGCATGATCACTTTCCCCTTGAAGTTGATGACTCAATTTATGTAAATGACTCATACTTAGATATATGTTTAGGGGCATTAATTGAACTCATCAATAGCTCGACTAAAATGTTAAAAGTGAACCAAAGATGCCCAAATGTTAGATCCCAATACTCTGGTGGTTTCGGGGTGCCTAACCTTTTTTCTAAGTTGTACCTAATTTCCTAACCCAATCTCTAATGGACTAGATTAGGTTTAGATTTATCCCTTCTCTAGTTTCTTGTCCCAACCAAAGTCGAGTGATGACTCCATATTTCCTAGGGATGGTTTAAATGGGTCTTCTAATTGACTTAGATTACATTTAGATTTACCCTTCTCTAGTTTCTTGTCCCAACCAAAGTCGAGTGATGACTCCATATTTCCTAGAGATGGTATCAATGTATTGTCGAGCTTTTGGTCTCCTGATGACCACATTTTGGACTAAGGGCTTTGAAATTACGTCTAAAAGGAACACCCGATGGTCCAAATCAAGTGCCATACCTTGAAGTCACTACAAATATAGTGGCCTTTGTCCTTTCGATCCTGCATTGGTCGATAAAAAGATGAACTCGTTAGCAAGATTCCACTAGTTCAAGCGTAGCCACGAAGCCCTAATCTTAGACACTCACAGTGGTGACTCCACTTGGGATCGAACCTAGAATCTCTAGTTCATTATTAACATTTCAAACCTATTATTAAGTAGTCCTTTTGCATTTATGTAGCATCCACACTTCACCACGAGAACTAGGTGCCCTTAGAGAGATTACACATAAAGTTCAAAAAACAGGAAGAAAAAGCTTCTTATAAAGAAAACACGTGTAAATCTCTCCAAGAATGTATATATATATATATATATATCATTTGCTTATTAACACCCCATAAATGTTTACAATCAAACACATTTCAATTGGATCACCTTCTATATCAACATGGCATGAAAAAGTATTTTAGAAACACATATCTTTGTTTTATATAGAAGATCAGCCTCTCTAAAAACATATAAAGTTATTAATTTCTACAAGGAATAGTAATTTTAAGTCATATGCAACTCATAATTAGCATAAATTAATTAGATCAAAGCTACCACTATTTCCATTAGTATCGCCTTTGATATGGCATGTTTTAGATCCTCATGCTTTACAGGCTGCTCAGCAATGACCCAATCCCCAGATGGAAATCTGGCCAATGGTTTCCTGCACAAGTCTAATACCACTTCAATCAACTCATCAATCTCTCTGTGCCTACACAACTCTCTCCTCATTCTCCACGGCATCAATTCAAGAAACGCATGCTCAGAATTAGCAACAGAGAATGAAGTGGAAGGTGTTGAAGTCGTAAAGACCAAATTCCTCCGTTCCGATGCCGACCCATTTCGGGTTTTGTACGGAACAGGAGGTCTCCAGACTTCTGGGGCCCGGAACACCGACGGTGTGGATGACTTGGAGGAAGAAAAAATTCGGCAGTGCGCAACACGTGTTCGACAAAATGAGGAAGAGATAAGTGAGGGTGGAGAGTGAGATTTGGCGAGCTGAGTAATAGGAGCTTCGCAGATCAATCAGCAGAAAACGTGAACTCATAGCCTTGATTTCTTTTCTGCCTTCGTTTTTTTGTTTCAAAATTTTCGTTTTTTTTTTTTTATTGGTAGGCAGATATGAGGAAGGAATAGGCAGAGAGGGGTGGATGAAGGTGGAGAAGATTCCAAGGGATCTCCTCTGGGATAGGAGGGAAAGTGCGGCCACAAATATCGTTGTCCTTTAACTACCATTCGGTGAGGAGCCACGTGGTAGCTGCGGACCACACGTTGGACTGTGGGAGTTGGTTTGCTTTTGTTTGGCTCGCCTGAATCTGAATACTGAACAGAATGGAGCTCTTTGGGAGGAATTTTCATTTTTCTTTCTTTTTACTTCCTCCAAATAATAGTCAGAATAACAACGAAATACTTTTACAATCCGCTTGGTGGTATGAGTTTAGACGTTTAGGAAAATCTTGTTGATGAGGTTATTCATATCATAAGGTAATGAGTTGAAAAATTTTGGAAATTATTTCAGTATTTATTAAATAAAAAATAATTAATTATAACTCCTTATTATTCAAAAAGTTGGGAGACTCATCCTTTAATTATTATTTTTTTTTTTAAAATCTAGACCGAATTGTAAATTGCTTACAACTTAATAAGATATTCTAAATTCTTTTATTTGCATTAATCATCTTAATTTGATGAAAATTATTCAATGTTAATATGATGAAAAGTATACAATAAAATGAATCTCAAAGCTTTTTCTTTTTCTTATATAATCTTATATTTGTATAGATTGGAAACAAAGTTGTTGTTATTTTGCTAAGTTTTAAATTATTTGATATGATGTCTTCCAACTTCAATGTGCTACTTGAAATAATAATTCTTAACGTGCACGCTAATCTTTCTAAAAAATTGTCATATCATTCTTAAATTTGCATGGTAAGATTTTTTTACTTTTTTCGAGGGGTTAAGAAGGTGTTTGGAAAAAATTTTAAACTTGTCGTTACCTATTCAATTTTATAAATATTTTAAAATACTATTTCATTAAGAGTTTAAATCAAGGATTAACACTTTCAAAAAAAATCAAGAATTAATGTCTTATTTGATTAAACCATGAATTACTTTTGTTCAAAACTATTTTTAAATGGAGCTTTTATACAATTGTTTTTGTTGATTAGATAGAGTTGTTATAAATGAATTATGGCTTACTCAGTACAATGTACTTGAAGCTAAAGTTTTGAATATTAGAATTTCTGAACTTTCCACAATTACAATCCATCTCAGTTTGAGATATGCAAGTGTAACAGGTAATTCAGATTTTATAATATAGGGATTTTAGAAATTTATTGGTAGAGTGTGGACCCAAAGGATGAAGAGCAATATAGTGGTCAATAAATTAAAAATTCTCAAAATACACATTTGCGAAATTTGAATAACGTCAATTTAGTTATGTTTCAGCAAAAATTTCTCAATGTAGAGCTTTAGTTGTTAAAGTTCAAATTGAGTTATATACTTATCCTTTAATTTTGTATCTTGTAGAGGAAGAAAGAGCTCTATGTATGCAACTGAGGAAGTTATTGAGATGTGAAAAACAATTTTACAAGCAAAAATCAAGGATCCAACGAGTGCAATTGGGATACTCTAATACATACCAATTCTTTTCACTAGATAGTTAGATAAAGGTTTGTTAGAAATAGAAACACTTCATTAAAGTTGAATATAGGGTTGATCTGTGATGTCTCGTTTACTAATCATTCCTAAAGTAGGTGCATTAACTCATTCATGAAACATGAAATACTAAAGTGACACAACATCATTAAAATTCTCTTATTTTATACATTATCGTTAAAAGATCTTCTTTCAACTATTTTTCACACTATATATCTTGTTTTCACAACAAAGTATACATGACTAAACAAACTAAAGTACTAATAGACTGCATACTGACTAAATCTCTATCAAACTGATAGAGAACAATTTTGAAATGCAAACAGTAGCCTACTCTTACTGAAAGAAACCTTAATGTAAAGGAGTAAGTTTGCTTACTCAGTAAATAAATACATAATGATACTTCAATCTCAAATAATATAACAAACATTTAAATATAAATAACTTATCATCATATCCATGTAAGAAATAAATAGTTTTTACTCTCTAATGCCACACAGGTTATCAAATGTTATTGTCACATAAGCTGTTATATATTGTTGCCACATAGTCTATAGATATCATTGCCACATAGATTATCATATTTGGTTGCCACAGAGGTTGTTATATATTGTTGCCACATAGACTATAGATATCATTTTCACATAGGCTATCATATTTAGCTGCCATAGAGGCTATAAATATTGTTGTCATATAAGCTATAGGTATCATTGTCACATAGGTTATCGAATATTATTGCCATACAGGTTGTTATAAATATTATTGCCACACAAGTTATTTAATGTTATTGCCACATAGGTTGTTATATATTGTGACCATATAGACTATATATATCATTGCCACAAAGGCTATCATATTTAGTTACCACACATACTATAAATATTGTTGCCACGCAGACTATAAATATCATTACCACACAAGCTATCAAATGTTATTGTCATACAAACTATTATATATTGTTGTCACACATACTATAGATATCATTACCACAGAAGTTATCAAATGTTATTGCTACACAGACTATCATATATTATTGCCACACAGGCTGTTATATATTGTTGCCACACATGCTATATATATCATTGTCACACAGACTATCAAATGTTGTTACCACATAGGTTATCACATTTGGTTGCGACACAAGCTATCATATATGGTTGTCACACAGACTATGAATGTTATTGCTTGCCCAACAACATCAAGTAATAGTTTTTCAACAAATCAACTATAAATCCAACAAAATTCTAACAATATAATGACTAATAACAACACCCATAAACTTTAGCAAATCATATCACAATATACTTTCATTCCTAAGTCATAATTTATCAATGTCTCATGAAAATAAATAATTCAAGGGTATAACAATCTTTTCATCAATGTATTCATCAATATCATTTTATTAAACAACATTTCATTCCATTGAGTATATGTTCATGGCATTTACCCAATCACATATTTAGTACCATTAGTTATTTACTTATCTCCTCCTTCAAGCTATTAAGTCGTGGATGTTCCCAACTTATTCCCAATATTATCTTCAATGCCTCGAGGACCTATTTCAATACGCCAAATCAATCCATGATGATAAAGTAAGATTTTTCATCTTATTATGCAAATATGCTCTAATAAAATATCATGAACTTGATAGGTTGTTTTTATGATTACTTTTGACTCATCAATCCAAATGACCTGATTATTTTTTAAAAATTAAATTAGACATATATGGTAAACCATAAACAAAATTTAGTCCAAAATATACAATACAAAATTTATGATCAATTTTATAAATTTGCCCTGTTTCAATGTCATTTCAGTCTGAATAGGTCTTGCATTCTTTAGTATATCTCAAATTGTACAAATCTAATTGCAAAACAGATTTACCATAAGTTACAAAACATATAAAGGAAAATTTTTCATGTTTTACTTATTATCTAATTCAGTATATAAAACCACCAAAATAAATGACCATACTCAGGATGAGAAGATTTTCCATATGTTGATAATTAGTAATGATGAAGGGGCAATATCTCATCGACCATGATCAATTTGGCAAAAATATTTTATAGGCATGTAGATCAGACATAAATATCCAACTTTCAAGTTTAGAATATCATCAAATTCTGATTCTATGGCCATCAAATTCTTGGAAAACAAAATTAAAAGATTAATGAAGTTTCATCAGGTTCAGGGTCAGTCACAATTAATGAGCCACATCTCTCTCCACACAACAAATTAAGCAAAAATGTTGTGCATGTATTTAGAAGGGATATAACCCTACAAATTTCATGTTTTCACTTTGTCTGAATCAACACATAAGGTCATCAAAATATATGAAAATAGCTAGATTGGGGAGATTTCAGTTGGTTATGAACAACCCTAATGAGAGAGCCATATCTCCTCACACACACCAAATTAAGCAAAACTGTTTTACATGCATTTATATGAGGTATAAAGTTACAAATTTTATATCCCTAATTCCTCTTTTAGGGCTATGAAATCATGGATACAAAATCTACTCTAACAACAAAACTAACACAATCATCTCTTGTTTCTTTTGAGCTTCAACCTCCATACATGAGCTCTACCTCAAATTACTTCATAACTCTTCCTAATCATGCATGTTTAACATGTTATGAGGGAGGAATTTCATGTTGGAAGAAGATAAAATTATTAACCTCTTTTGCCAAAACTAGAAAAGTTTAGGGTTTCCTTCAAGCTAGCTCAGTGTTCTCCTTCTCCTTCTCCTTCTCCTTCTTCTTCTTCTTCTTCTTCTTCTTCTTCCTCTTTTCTTCCTTTCTTTCTTTCTATGTTTTGCACTCCCTCACGTTTCCAATGTGATCCTAAAAGATGAAAACTTTAATTTATATACCTACCCTAACAAGACAAAATCATGGCGTCTCACCACCATTGGTTGGAAGTTCAATATTCCTATTTTAGTCTCTTTTCTTCACTCGTTCATCACCTCCATCCATCTCCTAATCATCATATGCTCCTTATACTTTTAAATAAGCTCTAAAACACCATTATTTATTATTATATCATGCACACAACATAACATAATTTGTAATGCAACTATAGAAATATTACATATATGTTCAAGTTTCACAAATGCAATGGTGCAAGTATCATCGTCGTGCTTATCTAATTCACATATCTAAATAATCATTTATCTAATGCATATGTTCATGTGGGATTGTAAATCATTTATGCAATGGATGTTACACGATCTGACAAAGGTTATTGTGAACTACTATAAAAACTTATTGGGTTCTAATCTTAATGCCAACTTAAAATTAATTTAAGCTAGTCTACTACGATGTCAAGAGGAAGCTACTGCTTCATGTTAGCTTGTCTTAGAACAAAAGTTGAAAGAAGTAATATAAAGATTTGTGTGGATAAAATTCCAAGTCTGTATGGTTATAATAGTGTATTTTATAGGAAAAGTTGGGCTATTATAGAAGCAAATGTCACTAAAGTTATATGTTGGACTAGGTTAGTAAAATCTAGGTCAAAAGTCTCTTCTGATCTTGATAATGTAGATTGATAAGTTCTAATGTTATTTTTAAGTGTTGATTGTGCAGTTTTGAAGATAGGTTTTCATTGAAAGTTGGATGGGGATCTAAATCTCAAGCTTTGTGAAAGGACATCCAATTTATGGTAATTCGCGACTGCGACATTGCAAAAGAAAAAGGATGGACTTGAACTAGTCAAATTTGTGGAGAAAATCATAGCTGCGACCTTGCCTAGAAAGACATGATGATCAAATAGGCGAATTCATGGTGTCATCGCATTGGAAATCATGACAACAACTTTTGTAGTCGCTTGGAGGAAGTTGAGTCCACAATCAGAGACTGCCAGGTATACAAGAAAATCTTTGGCATATCAAAATTTATGAGGGTGAAATATCCTTCTCGACCATGACCTGTTGAATCATTCTCTCCTCATCAAACAGAAGAATTTGTGGTCTTAGTCTCACCCAATATGAAATTAAATTACGACCGTGACTTTTGGTTGGTCGGAAGAACACAACAACTATTTTCTCCTAAAAGACGAATAATATGATGCCATGTAGACTAGCCATCAGATACAAATGAGGTTCTCTACTGTGATTTCAACCTTTTTAGCATAAGATGAAAAATTGCGACCTCGACTTGCTAGTCACAACCATGAAATCAATTTGGCAAGCATTAAATGCAAAATTTGCCTAGATTGTCTTAAATATTTAGACATAGTTCATTAGTAATATCTCTTTGGTGGTTATTGCCTATAAATACTCCACCAAACATACATGAATGCAAGAGAATATCATTGAACATAGCCAAACTCTTACAATGTTACTTTTTAACCTTTTATTCTTTGTATGTGAGTTGATATTGTTGGGTGTAAGCATCAAACAAGATTGTAATTGGGTTTAAGAGTTAGCCTAGTTATAAAACTCTTGTATAGGTTAAGTGTGAGCCTTTAAGAAAACACTTAAGAGGTTTCCTTGTGTGACCCTTAAAACACAAGTTGTAGGGTTGTGTGTGAGCCATAAAACACAAGTTGTAGGGTTGTGTGTGAGCCATAAAACACAAAGTATAGAAGTTTGGTGTGAGCTTGAAAACACCATTTAGAAATAATAGAACACCAAATTATGAAGAATTGGGGAGTGGAGGTAGGATTCATTAACACTCGAACCATTATAAAACATTGTGTGTTCATTGCTTCTTCTTTTTCTTCAATCTCCCAAATTCATTATCTTCCCTCCAAATTTTTAAATTCTCATAAATTCAACCCCCATTCTTGGTGCTCAAGGGCCAGCACTATACATGAGTTTCTTCATGCTAGGACTAATTTGCTACATTAATTGCCATTATTTCTAAGATAGTACTACTAGGTAGATTAAGGGATTATAGGTCTATCTTATGCTGCAATGTGTTCTATAAGGGAATCTATAGAATTCTAACCAATAAAATGAAGGTACATTTGAAGAAAATAACTAATCATGCTCAGTCTACTATTGTAAGTGGGAGAAAATTTTCATATAATATTTTGTCTGTCATGAATTAGTACTTAGTTATCATAGAAGCTCTCAAAAGGCTAATTATGCTATAAAGATTGACCTTAAGAAGGCCTATGATTCTATGTAGTAGGACTCTATTAAAGAAACATTATTGGGTTTTATGCTTACTAAGAAAGTCCATTCAATGGATGATAATTTGTTTAAGAATAAATGCTTTTAGGTTTCAAATGTCCTAGGTATTGAATATTTGTTGAGGACTTTAAATGTGAGGTGCACATAGAGGTGACAAATAGGTTGAGTTGTTTCGAGTTGGTCATTTTTAGGTCGATGCATTTCAGATTGGGTTCGAGTTTACTTTTAAAATTGATATTTTAGGTCGGATAATTTATTTTTCAATTTGAAAATGTCCATTTGATTTTTTTTAATCATTTATGCAATATTTTCTCTTAATTTCTTGAGAAAGAAATAATAATTTTCTCTTCAAAATTTATTTGTAGTGAGATAGATTTTATATAAAATGAAACTTGATAAAAAAAAATTTGTGTCTTCAAATGTTTAAAAAATTAAATATGATTTTTTTTAAGCAAATGACTATATATAATGAAAATAATTGAATTAAATCTATATAAAATTATATTCAAGTCATATATCATAATTTAAATTAATTTACTAACAAATATATAATGTTCAATGATAGAAAATCATTCATTATAAAAAAAATTGTGTGTATTATGATAAAATTAGATTTGTCTGATTTTATTGTGACAAAAATCAAATTTATTACAATTGTTACAAAAAAAGTAAAATTATAATAAATTACTTTTACATATTAAATCATTTAAAAATTTTATAGTAAAAATTGAGCTTAATTACTCAAACTTCTAACATTTATGTGATTTTAAATTATATTCAAACTTCTAAGTAAGTCAATTACATTATAATTTGACAAATTAATTTTAATTATACCTCAAGTTAAAAATAAAATTTAGTAAAGTGCATTTGACTCAGTTGACCCTTATATTTTTTCAATTAGTTTAATTAAACCTAAATTTAAGCTTATGACTTAATTAATATACTACTTTTAATTTTATTCAATTTTAATCTTATTTTTACTTAATTAAATTTATTATGTACTTATGTCTGATAAATTTTAATTTTATATTTAAAATTAAAATTAAAAATTTTTAAAATTTAAATTTATGATTCATAAAATCTCTCAATCTCTAACTTTTGTTTTAAAAAAATTCTCTCAATTTTCTTAAAAAATTAATATTATATTTTAAATAATAAAATTTTAAACATTTCAAATAAAAACTTCTAAGAAATATTTAAAAAATCAATCACATGAGTTTAATTAAGATGATATTTTTTATTTAATTTAATCTCATTTTTGCTTAATTAAATTTATTTTGTATTTTTAGATGATGAATTTTAATTTTATATTTAATTGCAAAAATAAAAATTTATAATTTATAAAATCTCTTCTTAAAAAATTAATTATTAAATTTTAAATAATAATTATTTAAACTAGCTAAATAAAATATTTAAAAAATTATTTAAATGAACTTAACTAAGGTGATACTTTTATTTTATATTCAATTTAATCTCTTTTTTTCTTAAATAAATTTATTATATACTTTTATATGAAATTTTTAATTTTATATTTAAATCTATAATTTTCTAAATTTTGAATTTATAATTCGTAAAATCTCTCAATACACATTTGAAAAAATTATCTCAGTCTCTCATTAAAATTTTAATTTATATTTTAAATAATAAATGATTTTAAAAAAACTTTAAGAAATATTTAAAAAATCAATTACATGAGCTTAATTGAGATGGTACTTTTTATTTTATTCAATTTAATCTCAATTTTAATTAATTAAATTTATTATATACTTTTACTCAATAATTTTATATTTAAATTTAAAAAATCTAAAAATTTTGAAATTTATAATTTATAAATTTCTCAATCTCTCATTTTAAAAAAATATTTCATTCTCTCCTTAAAAAATTAATTTATATATTTTAAATAATAAATTATTTAAACCATTTAAAATAAAAATTTTTAAGAAATATTTTAAAAATCAATTACATTATATGAATATGAACATACTCAAAAAATTTATCCTTAAAATAAAAATTAGGGATTTATTAATTTATTATTTAAATATATAAAAATAAAATTTATAATTTTAAAACATAAAATTAGTATAAAATTATTTATTTATCAAATAAAATAAAAATAATATTTTTATATTTTTGGGAAAAATATTTAAATGAGTAAAAATAAAATATTATTTTAGTAAGTTATAAACTTAATTTTGAATTTGATTGAACTAATTGAAAAAATATAAGGGTCAATTGAGTCTAAATATACATTTTATTAAATATTGATTTTGACATGGAATATAATTAAGCCCCATTTATCAAATTGTGGTATAATTAACTCAATTAAAAACTTTATATACAATTGGAAATTCATGAAATAGTTTGAATTTTCTTAATCATTAAAACCACAAATTTTTAGCTCAAAAATTTTTGTCATAATAAATAAGTATATAAGATAAATTATAATATATAATATTATATCATAATATTTTGTCACAATATAATGGCCTACCAAATTATATATAAGTAAAAGTAATATTATCATAATAATATTTGTCACTATATTAAATAATTTAAAATTATGATAAATTTATTTTATCACAATAAATAATTTTTATTATTACTAAATAATTTATCACAATAAATAATAAATTGTAATTTAGACAAATAAAAATCATAGTAAAATTAATAAATTTATTAAAACACGAAAATTTATTATATTTTAAATAAAAAATATCAAAGTTAAATTTAAATTTGAATTTAAATTTAATTAAATAATCTAAATATTTTTTGGAATAAATTTCTTTCTTTTTTATTTTAATTATTCTACTTTTTATAAGTAATAACATTTTTCTTTTTTTTAAATTATCATCGGGCCAATTTGGATCGAATCATGGGTTATTCATTCATGTCAGTTTTGACCTAACCTTTCGAGTTAATCCTTACCCAACCCAAAATTTTTCAGATTTGTTCCAGGTGAAGGTCGGATTCGGATCACCATTTTTTAGACAGGTTTGGGTCAGGTTTTCGAGTCAGGTTGGAAACTATCACCTCTAAATGCACAAAAAATTTCAAGTTCATGCAGGTTGCAAAAGGCACAAAACTCAAATGTGCATTATGGATGACTTATTTTTATTTTGTCGCGGTGATATTAATTCAGTGAATATTTTTCAAGATGTGTTATAACACTTTTATAAGGTCTTTGGATTGCAATTGAATGCCAATGAGAGTATAGTTTTCTTTAATGGTATTCAAGAGTATATGAAAAGTTCATATTCTTCAAGCCATGGGATTTTAAGAAGAAAAACTATTATTAAAATATTTATATATACTATTAATTTCTAGAAAATTGATTGTGGATCACTACGAGAGTCTCAATGATAGGCTAATAGGTAGAATTAATTCATGGATGGAAAATTTTTATTTCATTCTAGTAAATTGTAGTTGGTTCAATAAGTTTTCTTTAGCATGCAAATTTTTTAGTGCTTAATTTTTATGCTACCAAAATATGTATCGCTAAAATTAAGCAAATATATAGGAATTTCTTATGGAAGGGCACATATGAGCAAGGCAATAGTAATGTGGTAGTATAGAAGAATTATGAGTTTTAGGCCTCAAAGAATTGGGAGTTTTGAATATAGTAGCCCTAACTAAGCATGTTTAAAATTTGATTATGATTAAAAAGTTCTTTGCAGCCTAGTTGGATTCATTTGGCATAAACTCAAAATTTTGAGTTATTGGTATATTATTAAACTCTATAATACAAGCTGAAGTTGGACACATTTGATGAAGTTCATGAAGGGACATAAAATATGAAATAAGGAATGGCATATCTCTATCATTCTAGCATAATCCTTAGGTTTAGGGTTAAAGACTTGTTGATATTTTCTTGGTTTAAAAATTGAAGACACTAGTATAGAAAGGTAACCTCTTATTATTGATCTATAGAGTCGAGGCAACTAACAAATTCTATGTTAGCATATTATTAATGTACATAGATTTTCAGCAATACAATTACTCATAAATTGTGCCTTAAGTTATGCCATTGATTTTCTTTCTTTTTTTAGCTAGGTTGATGTGTGTTTGTGTGTGTGTGTGTGTGTGTCTATATATATATATATATATATATGTTCTCTTGTACAAGATACATAAAAAATAATACAATTTTTATTAACCTAATATGGTAATAGAGTTTTGCTCTAAGAATAATTATTTTTTTTGGTTTTCATATACTTTTGATTTTTTTTTTTTTTTACTTTTGTCTTAGCCAATTCTTTAGTTTTAATTTAAGATTTGGTCTTTCTTGACTTATTGCTATTTATCTTGATTGTCACAATTAATTAGTAACTCAATCTACGACCATAGTTAGTCAGTTTATTCTTGCTTATTTTAGATGATTCTAATTCATTTCTTGCTTTGGATTGCTTGAGATGATCATATCTAAAGTTTTTCATCATATTAGTACAATTTTGGATGGCTCTAATTATACTATATGGTCCAAAACCATTGGAAGTTTTTTAATTAGACACAAGCTTTAGCACATTGTTACTAGTGACATTGTCAAACTTGTCCAGGACATTAATGAAAATGATACTACTGTTGAACGTCTTGAGGACTAGGATAGCAAAAATCACTAGATAATTACTTGATTTTATAATACCTTTATTTCATCCATTCATACTTAGTTTGTTGAATTTGATATTGAAAAGAAAATTTAGGATTTCTTGTCCAATTGGTACAAAACTATTGGTCTTACATATTATTATCAATTGCTTACTACTTTTAATAGCCTTAAGTATGACTTAAGATAATATGTTGATGACTTTCTAGCCATCATTCAACTTATATGGAATCAGTTGTCTCAAGCTAATATTAATAATGATTATCTTATCCTATCTAAGTTCTTATGGCTCTTTGTCATGAATATTAATCAATGCATGTTACTCTATTACATCATGATCCATTTCCCATTTTAGATGTTGGTGTTAAAGAAATTCTATTTGAGAAAACTCATCTTGGTTTAATTAAGTCTCCTTCGTAAGCAGTTGGTATTGCTATCACGTAGTCAGGCTCTACATCTAGCTCATTGTTTTATGAGAATTATTATAACACTAGTCATACATTTGCTAATTATTTTACTATTGTCATAGGCATGGTCATATCTTGGAAAATTGTCCAACTTGCCCACCTCATCCTAAAGAAGCTCTAATAAAGTCCAAGTCTTCCTTTAAGCTCAATTCTTCCTCTATTGTTGCTGCTACTACTCCTTCTGATGAGTCTTCTTCCCTCATTCTTACTAGTAATGATCTAAAAATGCTTTTCAAATAGGTGATATCCTTTAACTCTTTATACTCCACTGCCTTATTTGTCATTCTAGGTGATTCTTGGCTCATTGACTTTGCTTGTTCTAATCATATGACTTTTGAACTTTCTCTCTTATTAATAATTGCTACATTTGACCTTAGTTTTCCTAATACTTATTATGTTCCTAGTTTAGCCTTAGACATAATCTCTGTTGGTCAATTATGTGATCTTGGTCAAACTATTCTTTTCTCTCCTCATGATTGTTAGGTTTAAAACCTTCAAACAAGTCAAATTCTTAGAATAAGATGCAATTTGAGCTTAAATCTCCTCAAATTTTTATTCCTAAACATATTTCTACTTCCTTTACCATTTCTTTGATATATCAGTGGCACATTCATCTTGGTATCTACTAATAAACTCCAGTCTTTAGTTTACAATAGATCATTATGGCTTTCTAAATTTGAGTCTTTTGATTGTTTACATTATCAACTAGCAAAATGACTCGTTTTTATGCTTTAGTAATAATAACTCCACCTGTGATACTCTTTTTTTTATTTAATTCTTTTTAATCTTTGGAGTTTTGCTCTTACTCCCATTGTGAGTGGCTACTGTTATTTTGTTTCATGTATTGATGATTATTCTAGGTTCACTTAGATATATTTTCTTAAGCATAGATTTAAATTATCTCAAATTTATATTGATTTTGCCACCATGATTACAACTCAGTTTTCTTGAACTATCAAAATTCTCCATACTAACAATGAAATAGAGTATTAGGATTTTGTTATTCTCTAGTTTCTTAAATAATAGGGAATAATTATCTAGAGATTATATTCTTATATCTCCCAATAAAATGGTCATGCAAAACACAAACACCATCATATTTTAGACTATGTTCATGCTTAACTTCTTTTTGTATAATGTCTTAGAAAGTTTTAGGATGAGCCTTCTTTTACTTATGTTTATACCATTACTTATCTTCCCCCTCTAGTCCTTCAAAATTGATGTCCTTCTAAAGGATTATATAGTAAGGCACCCGATTTCTCAAATCTCAAACATTTTGGTTGTGCTTAATATCTTTTTGACCCCCATGAACATACTAAACTTGAACCTCGTTCTCAAAATTATTGCTTTCTTGGGTATTGGATAGAACATGAAGGTTATCATTATTAGGGTTCTATTTTTGTTATGTTATGTATTCTCAACATGTCACTTTTTAGGAACACACCATGTTCTCTACTTTGTCCAAATTTCACATTTTGTTCTATACTTCTCAACCCTTCTTTATTGACCCTTCAATAAAGTCATTTTCTTCCTTTGGTATGAATTCTTCTAATAAGCTCACTATTTTTTATCCCACCTTTGCACCTGTATCTATAGAATTTACTCATTCTGATGATCTATTCCTCTTATTTGTAACTCTAAATGAGTACAAGAAACCATTCATCAACTTAGAGATTATCATTGTTTTTCTACTATTATCTCTTTACAAGAATCTCATTCTTATTATAAGGGTAGTATTGACCTTCTTGAATAACAAGTAATTTTCATATGTAGGACTTAATGGACCTTCCTTCAAGCAAAACTCCTATAAGGGTGTAGCTACGACTCCATTTGTTTTAAAAAAATATATATATTTTAGGAAAATAATTTTCATATTTTCCTCTATTTGGCCATGCATCCAAGAAGAGAAAATTAAGTCACTTTCAGAAAAATAACTTTCTATTTCGAAATGGAAAATCATTTTATGGACTTTGACAAACTCTTTCAAATAAAAAAAAATAAATAATACAAGCATATTTATTGATTATTATTGATCATCTTTCACTACAAACACTTATCATCGGTCATTATTGATCGACGGTGGTCACTGAAGATGAGTGAGACTTATAAAAATTTTTATTTTTAATGTATATTTTCTTATAGTAAATAATAAATAGTATAAATATATAATATTTATGGTTTAAATTTTGTTATAGTGTTATAAATAAAAAATTAATATTTTTATAATGTATTCCAAATATTAGAAAATATGAAGTTTGAAATTTTTTTTTGTAAAATATTTTCCTTAAACAAGTTATTTTTCATGAAATAAATGAAGCCTATAAGATTAAAACTCACTTTGATGGTTCTGTTAAGCGTTATAAAGCTCATTTGGTTGCTAAAAGCTACACTCAGGAATGTGGCATTGATTATGAAGAAACAGTTGCTCATGTTGCTCATTTAACCTTTATTCATATTCTTTTAGCTATTGTTGTAGTTAAATATTGGCCTTTTTTCCATATGGATGTTAAAAATATTTTTCTCAATGGAGATTAGGGTGAAGAAATCGACATGCATCCTCCTCCTAGGTATTCTAATCCTTCATAAAAAATTTATCTTCTTTATTGTGCTTTATATGGTTTTAAGCAAGCACCTCGTATATGGTTTGCAAAATTCAGCTCCACTATAACACGATTTGGTTTCACGTGCAATTCTCTTGATTATGATTTATTTATTCGATGTACTAATAAGGGTATTGTTCTTATGTTACTTTATGTGGATAATATGATCATTATAGGAGATGATTCTACGACTATTTCTAACTTGTAAGACTATCTCAATCAACATTTTGAGATGAAAGATTTGGGGTCACTCAATTACTTTCTTAGTCTTGAAGTCTCTTTTAGTTTTGATGGCTACTATTTGTCTCAAGCCAAATATAATTTTGATTTGCTTTCTAAATTTGGTATTACTAATTCAAATACTACCTTTACACCATTGGATTTCAATACTAAATTAACTTCGTTCAATGGAAGTCCTCTTCTTGATCTTACTGTATATTGGCAACTTGTCAATAGTCTTATTTATCTTATAGTGACTTGTCCTGATATTGCTTATGTTGTGCATATCATTAGCCAATTTATGGCTGCTACTTGACTACTTATTACTGTTCTTCATATCCTATGATATGTCAAAGGTGCTTTCTTCATAGACTTCATTTCTTTACTTATTCTTTATTAATCTTATTTGGATACTCTAATAATGATTAGGCTACTGACCCTATTTATTATCATTTCACAATTGGTTATTGCCTATTCTCGGGTGACTCATTCATTTTATGACAGAGTAAGAAGCAAATAGTTACATCTTGATTTGACACAAAATCTAAATATTCAGAACTTATTGATGCTACTTTTAAATTACTTTAACTTAATTGTTTACTTAAGGATATGAGTGTTACACATTCTTCTACTACTATTAAGCATTGTGACAATAAAAGTGTCATTCAAATTACTCATAATGACATTTTTCCTGAATGAACCATACACATAAAGAATGATTATCTTTTTATTCATCAACATTTTCAATGTGGTACTTTATAATTTCTTCCTATTTACTACATATGTTTTCACTAAATCTAATCTTCCTAGTTGGTTTACTCTTTTACTTAGCAAACTCAAGTTAGTCTATACTATCTCACCTTGAGTTTGAGGAGGGGTGATAGTGTATCATTAATGTACTTAGACATAAAATTAGCAACAAATTGTGTATTTGGGTTTTATTATCCATTGATTTTCTTTCCTATTTTAGCTAAGTTAATGTGCACATAAATGTATATTCTCTTATGCAAAACACACTAAAAAATATTATTGTTATTCACCTAATATTATAGATATAGCTGATGATATATCATTGTAGGCTTGAACGTGCATTAAAAAGTAACTTTAGTTTGCAACTTCGAAAACCAAATTGCATTGCTTGTAGCTAAAATGGAGATATTTTTTCTATCATCTTTGTTTAAAATATGCTACAGAATACTGAATCTTATATATGCTGGTATAAACTGGTATAGAAATATGCTTACATCCCTTAATAAAAGCTTCATTCTATGGTTGGCTTTGAAAAAGAAGAAATTGAGAACAAAAGATAAATTATGTTGGTGAAAAATTATAGAGGATGATAAATGTGCATTATGTGGTGATGTAATAGAGCAAGTTGATCACTTATTCTTTAGTTGCTCCATTTCAAGTCAATAAGGGATAGAGGACTTTTCACATGCAAGTTGGACCAAAGAAGACATGAAATAAGCTAGTTTAATAGGAAGATGAAAGGTAAAAAATTACTTAGCAAGATTCACCAATTCGCTTTGACAACCATAGTGTATTTTGTTTGAAAATATAAAAATTGTTTAATGTTTCACCATCACACTATAAATACTCATAAAGTTCTTCACAATATAAAAGAAGTAATAATTATATACAAGGTTATTGATTCTAAAGATAGTTTAAACGTTGGGGGACAATTAAGTTTGTAAATATTTTTGGATTTTACCTGTTTCATATTATGTTTATAGTTGTTTCAGTAATAAAATACATTCATAGTCTTAAAAAAAAAAAAAAAAGTGAAATCTCCTTTTGTAATAACATGGAACACTAAGCGACTGATAAGTAAAAGTTGTCTCTTTAAGTTTTGATGAATAGGAATGTGAATGAATCAACAAAAATTGTGCATATATTTCCTTATTATTATTTTATAATTTTACTAGATATATAATTATAATTTTCTTAATTAATATTCATTATTATTATTATTTGATTTATATATCACATATAAATATAAATATATTTATAAACAAACTATATCCATATATTCATTTAACTACTCAACAATTACTAGCTAATAAATTTTTACTAAACAATTCACTTTCCTCCACTATTAGCAAAGGAATCCTTAATTTACTGACATTGGTCTTTAAAGAGTAGAAATGGCAACATAGCGAAGAAAGGGGTGGAGAGACTATACTTTGTTACTGCCTTGCCATCCTAACAGGGAAATTTTCCTTTTGTCCATGCCTTCGTGGGAATTTCCTATCCCACTGAGAATTTCTATGGCCATTTTTTTCTTCTATTTTAAATTATTTTTAAAATAATTAAATTAAATTATAAAATCAATATATATATATATATATATATATATATCGAGTCCTCATGGATATCTCCTTTCTTTCATAAAGATTGCAATGAGTATAATCCTCACTTTCATTCTATAGAGAGAACAACTGTGATTATATATATATATATATATCGAGTCCTCATGGATATCTCCTTTCTTTCATAAAGATTGCAATGAGTATAATCCTCACTTTCATTCTATAGAAAGAACAACTGTGATTTTTTTTCTTGTTGAGACGAATGCCCATATAATTGAAAAATCTCACCCATTTTCATTCCTAACAATTTGTCATATGCTAAAATGATAACTCTATTTTCTTTTTTTTGAGAAAAATAGAAAACTTCATATTCAAACTCTAAAGCATAAAGAATAAGAGCATCCACAATGGTTTATACTATTTAGAGTGTAATTTATGTCATATCATCATTTTATTATCCTCACTTTTATTATACTATTATTTACTATGGATTATACTCTAAAAAGTATAATAGTATGGACCCAAAATCAAATCACATATTTATTTTAATATTTTATAATATATTCCGAATATATAAATAAATTTATTTTCTAAAAAATTATATCATTAGTTTTGAAAAACAATTTATTAACTTAAAAAAAATTACTTTCAAAATTTTTTTAATATTATGAAAAATAAAAAATTATTAATTATCTAAAAAATAATATATATTTTCTAACTCTTTACATTGATATTAATTAAATATTAAATAAAATACTTGACACTTAAAATATTTTATTTAATTAATATAACTCCATCGCATAATTTAAAATAATTGAAAAAGAAGTAATAATATAAAAATATTAATTTTCATTGTCATTGCCTCTGAATCATTTCCAAATATGTTCGATCAAGTCCGATTGTAGTTGATAATGTACTTCACGATTATGTAATTTTGCATTCCTTTTAAAGGAAATGTTGAAAATCTTGTAAGGAACCTTCACTCACAGGGATCATATGATCTTCATCATCATCATCCCAGTTTATTATTGTACCTCCTTCATCCTCAATAGTCATATTATACAATATGAAGCATGTGTACATTATATCTTTTAGTTTTTCTCTGTGCCAAAAGCAAGTCAGTCCACTTGCAATAGTCTAATGAGATTGAAGCACTCCAAATGCTCACTTGACGTCTTTTCTTATAGCTTCCTACATTTGCTTAAACTTGATCCCCTTTGGATCTTTTAAATATGTGAAACTTTTAACAAATGTTGCCCATTCTGGATATATACCATCTACCAGATAATACTCCTTTTTTTGTATTATGTGCCTTTTATCGTAAATTGAACATCAAGAGCATTTTCTTGCAATAAGTCGTTAAATAGTGTTGTCTTAACATGCTTTGGATTTGATGAAGTTCCTCATTCAAATTGTCATCATTCACCTTTGACTTTTCCTCTCTCTTTCCTTTCTTTGTTGTTTTTTGACTGATTGAGTGAACTTCTACTTCAATCTCATCGATGCCAAAGCTTATATCCATGTTGGTTAAGGAAGTATATGCCCCACTTTCAGCAATCCTTGTCTTTTTGGCATAACACTATATGGAATTATTCGCTTTCCATTTTTTTTTATCATTTTTTAACATCTCCCACACATGCTCTTATACAAAATGTTTTTTTTTATTATTATTTTGCCTAAAAAGCTCACGAGCTTGGAGTTTTAGTTAGTCATCATTGCACCCGCTATGATGTTCTCCAACCAATTTGTTATAATGTTGGTTGAATTCATTAACCATTCGACTCAACCAATGTCAATGTGCTTTCACATCTTTCTCCTTTCTTATTGGTCCGAATTTGCAATTCCCATTAAAGTAGTTAATGACCCATTTCCAAAAAGCCTTCTCACTTTGGGAGTCACCCATAATGCTATAGTTGAAAATTGTGAGCCAAGCACTTACAATCATCTTTTCATCATCGATACTCCACGAAACATGCGTTCCATCAATTTCTCTCACTAGTTCATTGATGAGGGTAATATTTTCGATCTTATCTTGTGTTGAATATAAACGGTATTTGAGAGTCAAAATCAGAATTTGTCGGTGTTGCATTTTCTTGCTCAGTGCTAGAAACAAAATCTTTCCTCAACTCTTTCGAAGTCTTTGGGCTTCTAGAACACATGACAGGGTTGTAATATTCCGATATATATAATAATTTGCCATAGATGGATTAAAATAACCAAACAACAAATACATGGAAAACAAGTATGGAATATTTGGTAGTTATTAAAAATTTGGTTGACGATTGGAATTGGGTAAATTTGGAGGATATTCATAAATTTGCATGTGTGGTTCTATGCCAAAATATGGTAAATTTGGATAATTTTGATGATTTTGATTTTGTGAAGAGAGAATTTTAATTATTTGGTTCTATACCAAAATCTATAATTTTTTTTTTTGCCAATTGATAGAAAATGGTAGAATTTTAGAAAATTTGAGAAAAAAATTGAAGAAAAGAGATATAAGTATTGCAACAGTAACTTCTGTTTGATAAGGCTTAAAAAGCTTTTTATTTGATTAACTAAATTATTATGTTAAAAAAATGTAAAGGCCATCAAAAAGTTGTCAGCATTTGTGCATTCTGCGTATAATATTTGTTACATGCAAAATGCGTGATTAAATACAATACACCCAATTTTATGGGTGAGGGTGTAATTAAGACGTTGAATGAAGGGCATTCAACCATCATTCAACCTCACTACACATGCCCCAAGAGGAGGGGACTGATTAGGCCACTCCACTAGGCCAAACAAAGAACCTGAGCCCCTTGCTAACAAATGGGCAACAGTAACGAAGCTTCAAATTGCCAAAATGGCTAACTAAATGCTTACGATCATCAGCAAGTAAATTGAAAGCCAACGCTCCTGACGAATTACGAATACTTTCAACAACTTCCTTTGCATCAAGTTTCCACAATAACATTATCTAGATGTAAATGAATAGCTAAAAAAGAGGGATGGATCCCATTGTCTTTTATAAGCTATTAGACCCTTAATCTTCTAACATTTTCTCCAATCACGGCAATGCTCTTCAAATTTTTATATGGGCAAGCAAGTGAAAGATTGAGAATTGACCAACACAACTGGAAGGGGCAAGTCATCTAAAAAAACAATTAAAAGATTAAACTATTAGATCCTTCATCTTCTGACATTTTCTCCCATTAGAGCACTGCTTTCCAAATGTTTATATGCCAAAGCAAGTGAACGATTGAAAATTGACCAACTCAATTGGAAGGGGCAAGTCATAAAAAAAAAAAAAAGAGAAAATAACCACAATTAATAGATTAAACTAATCGCTTTAAAAGAAATTGGACGCTAAACTTTATATATCTTAATTATTTTCTTTAAATTTCCGATATGGATAGATTCCAACAGAGGAAACTTTTTTGATAGGGATAGGACTCTAACAGATGATTGATTGCAGCTTTCAACCATTTATATGCATAATCATCTTGAGCCAAGAACATGTAAACATTAACTGCGCCGTTAAGATGTCTACTAAGTTGTTGCTTATCAAGTAGGGGAAGCATAGCAGTAGAAATCAAAATTGAAAAAGCAATAATTGCTAATGCAATGATCAAAGAGCTTCACATTTCTATGAATTTCATGGCTTACACTTTGTATGCGGTTAGTGACTAGCTTAAACTGCGCTGTACAATGGCAGTAAGGCTCCTAAAAACTGTAATAGAGTGTCTGAATTTACTCCCAACCCATTAGAATTTTCCTAACACCCTCTTCGATCTTGTTCCGAGGCACAGTAAAACCAGCCCCTTCGTCAAGCAGTATTCTATACACTTCCCACTCCCGGTCATGAATCATGTGCCTTCCAATCTCCACCTGAGATCAAAATCAAAATAGAAGATCACATAAAGAATCAGTCTCAGAAAGCATTTATTAATGCACCAAGAAAAATAGGATAAGGGTCATACTGAGAAGATGCCAGTGTTGAGGATCTTGAGAGCGAGTGTAATATCATAAAAAACAAGAGGCCTGCCCCTCCCAGACAACTCAACAGCGTTGGGGACAAGCAGTTCTGTATCAGGACCCCGACTAACCACAGCAACTCTAAGGGGGCGCAGAAGCTCCATTCTCAAACGAGAACGCAACGCTTCTTGTTTATTGGGATCAACTATCTTCTTGCCATCTGCTTGCATTATGAACAAGTCCAATTCACAATTCCCTTTTGGACTTGCATAAAATCGTCCATAAGAGATCTGACATAAAATATGAATTTTAAATGTAAGTATTATTACTAACAAGTAAAGAATCCCCAGAAAGCGAAACTGCCTAGGGAACTTTTATTGGTGAGTAAGGCACTCAACCTTAGAAATTCTGCACCATGAACCATGAACACATGATGATGATTTTATAAGCTGTCGGGTGGTAAACCACTTTTGCAACTTTGGTACTCATTATCATGCAAATTTTCGGGAAATATATGAAAATATATAAGAAGCAACATTGCTCCTAGGATGACACCATATTTTGCAAAAATATTATGGGTTTTCCTCCATTATTGGCGCCAAACAAGACTTCTGAGTTCCTCCTAACTGAGAATATAGTTGAAAGTCCTATTACTGTTGATAAAATACTTGAGGTTTTGAATTGCTTACCTGGATATTATATTCCTTCAGGGTTCTCATAACATAATACAAAAGACCTTTGTGATCTTTGTAGAGAAATTGGATAAGAGTGTGAAAAGGGCTCAGGGTGTTGTCCATTGTAACAGATAAAGGGCTGGAGGTGAGAAATCCATTTCTCTGTCGGTCTGGCAGCTCCAAACTGAACATGTCTTCTGTGATTGCAGAAGGAAGAAAAGATAAGCCTTGGGAACATGCAGGAACTTCTTCACCCGCTGATTCAATCTCACAACTTATCAGCGCATCCCCTAAAACATATTTCAAATGGTAAATTGTTTCCTCTTGCCTAATCTTTGTATGAAGGAGTTCCCTGATGACAACATGAAATTATATGAATCAACTACAGCAAAAGAAAACTATTACCAACACACACACACTCAACAATTAAAATAGACAAATGTGACCCTCATAGACGAGTTTACAATGCAGGAAATATTTTTCAGCTATCCAAGCAATTCCTTGATATGAATATCCAAAGGTATCAATCCCACTTAGCAATCACTGTAATAAAGACTACAAATGCCAAAAAAGAAATAAAGAACAAGGTCATATGTATCTTATATCAGGCACCAACATCAAGAATTAAAGCAAAACCTGTATAATACTACAGCTGAAAAATTCATTTGGAAGCTAAGTGGATGTCTCATTTAGCGAGAATTCTTTTTTTTTTCTTTTTGAGCAAACAAGACTGCGGCATTTTATTAACTATAAATCACCTAACTGGATGGAGCTTACAGATTTTACAGATTTTGCATGACAGGAAGATCCACCAATGCAAAGGCATTAATACATTTGACAGAGGATTAATTACAAGCAGGCATTCGAGTTTTTGTGTATTGCTCACAAGCACACATTGGCAGAAAGAGTATCTATCCCATGAAGAGCATTCTGACTACTGAGTTCCAAAAAAATTGGTTGAAGTGTTTTAAGGATCACACAATCCAAGTTTCTATCAGAGATTTAAGAGGAAAGGGAGCACAAAGGTTACCTACCATATTTTGGTAAATCTGAACCATATTGATCTACAATGACTAAACTAAACAGGAGAAAACTGGTTACCCCTACCATTGTGAGTTAAAACAGAAACAATTAGTATTAATATGATAAAGGCCTTGAGAGCAAGTAGTTAAAGACATGATGCATCCAATATAGATAGATCAATATTAAGAGACAGGAAGCAATATTTTCAAAAAGCAACAAACCAACATTCAGTTGGATGCTTAACCTCCATTATGTTATCATATACATCAATCAGAAAGAAACCAATGCCTGCTAGGGCAAGAAAAAAGTGAAATCCTTGAAGGGAATTATCAATAAATAAACAACTCAACAGTAACTGAGAGAGAATTATAAATGCTTGGAGATTTCAAATTGCAAGCGCACTATTAAATTCATCACTGTTCAGGCATTTTGGTCATTTGTGGCGATCACACCCTTACTCAAAAAGGCACAAGAAAAAAACCATGTGCGTCACCAGCAGCATCAGCTCCCTGTGATTACATTAGCGGTCAATGAGAATAAACAAAAACCTAACTGCAGAATTGGTTAAAATCTTCAGCCAGTGGCTCTTCATTTTCGGAGTTCCATAATACTTATTGAAACTATTCTATCTTGATAGGAAGTGAACACCAGTATATCCAATATTGGAGATAATCCATCATTTAGCCTTCAACATCTTCAATATCATTTCACACAGGCCAGAGGCAAAGTAAATGCCTTCTTATTACCCTTAATTCGCAGCATCAGTAAGCAAATCTGAGACCCAACACTGTAGGTATTGTAAATCAACTTTCTAAATTTCCAAATTCTCTATCTTGCATCTTGTTATGTTAAACAATCATAAATCCACAAAAATCAAATAAACTGTCACAAAAACAATTAATTATATTATTAGAAGCATAGATAGAAAATGTAGCATTAAAGGTCATGTTTCCAAGAATGGCAAACCTGGTATCTGTAATGAAAAAGAGGTCCATCACTCTCCCATCTGGGGCAGTGGACACCTTCACTCTCTTTATGGTCAGCTCTAGCTCATAGAGAACCTCAGTTACATCTAAAAGGCAAACGAACTTTAAAAATTATA
>CATIWR010285310.1:0-21577 GCA_949677035.1 Omphalea diandra
ACTGATATTGTTATTGGGAACTATTGTAGGGTTAGTGTTGGACTTTTTGGTGACACCAACATGGATTCCTTTGTTGGTGTTCCTTCAGCATTCCCCTGGTATGGTTCTAAATCCCATCTTTTGATGTTTAGTGAATGATGTCGCAGAGTAACAGCAAATTTATTTGAGGAATATTGTCTCATTAGATTATATTAGTTTTTTTACTGAGCGTTTAGGGTAATTTCTTTTTTTAAGAATGCTATCTTTGTTTTTCGTACCGAGTGTGTTAATGGTGATAGCTGTTGTGTTACCATATGCTACTCCAACTCATACTTGTGGTTTTAAATCTTGAATTTTAATGACACTTTCAGTTTACTTTTTCCTTGTGATTTGAAGCTTTCATAATTATTTTGAATGTCTGTTGGTATTTCCATCCTAGCTAAAATATATTCTAGAGGTTGCCTTTGTTAGTTTTTTTTTACTGTTTGTTCTATTGTTAATTGGACTATTTATCTCATCGTTGCATTTTTTTGGAGATCAGCCTGTTTTTCTTGATTCCCTTCTTTCCATAAGATTGTAATTGTCTTCAAGGCTGCATTATCCATATGGAATGTGTTGCCCTGGAGTATACAGCTTTTGGTCGCATTTCCATATCTTATTATTCTCTTATACATATACTCTGGCCTTTGTGTTGTCTCCATTAAGTTTTATTCTTGAGTTTCCTCTGTAAGATTGTACATTACTCTGTTTTTTTGCGTATTTATGACATTCTTATAGTAGCCAAAGGCTTGTGGAGATATTGTTTACTAGTGGGTCGGTAATTTATTTTTATTCATAGAAATTGTTTCTATCTTGAATTTTGGTTTTTTACTCAATCTCTTGTTATTAACATACTTAATTTCTACGTGGTTCTCTCCTCTTATGGTAAATCCTGACACTATACTGCTCAGCCATTTGATGTGTTAGTTTAAAATAATGTTTATGCTATTAGACCCATGACCAGTATCTAAAGATATTTGCTTTCTGAGGATGCATCTATTATTGTTTTGATGCTTCTTTAAGCTACAATGCATCAAATGGATAATTGTCATACCCGTTGTGCACTTGATATGAATAATGATCTCACAGCCAGCTTGTGGCAGTGAGATATGAGTATCTATCTTTAGTATTGTGGTAAAGCTTGTATAGTGTGTTTTTTGGTTCTTTTTGTACCCATTCACTTCAAGTAGGGAGAGGGTGGGCTTCTGCTGGAGTAATCACTAATTCCACCAAGCAAGTACGGTATGTAGGCATTCATACCCCTTCCTGATAAAATATGATATCCATTAATCCCTACATCAGACATACTTATTTGTTGTTTTATGCTGAACTCTATATGTGCTTGCTTTTAGTTGTCTATGTTTTTGTGTATTCATATATTTTGTGTTCTGCGATGTATTTATATGCTAGGACTTGTGAAAAGTTCGTTTGGGTTATTTGGGAAAACAATTTTGTGCAGAATCGTGCAAGGAATTCATCAATGGCTGGAGGATATCCTCAGCAAGGATATCAAACACGACAGCAAACAAGCTGGGGTCAACCTGGAGCACCTCCAATGCAACAACCTGGTTATGGGTACATGCAACATGGAACTTACCCTGCTCCATCAACTCATTATTCTCAGCCACCGTATGCTGGATATCCTCCCCAACCATCATCTGGTGGATATACCTCCAACTGGGATCAGTCCAATGCCTCTACCAATCAGCAGACAGGTCAGGGTTATGATTACTATAATCAGCCAGCTTCTTCACAGCAACCACCGACCTCTGGTGGTTCTGCTACTCCAGCAGATACCACTGGTTATAATGACAGTCAACCACCAGCTTCTGGTTATAATCAGCAAGGACAAGGTTATATTCAGGATGGCTATGGTGGGTATCCTCAATCAGGCTATGGTCAACCGCCACCATATGATCATCAGCAGGGTTATACCTCTGCACCCAATTATGGTAATGTAGGGAATGCTACTCAAGAGGGGCACACTTCCTCCTACGGAACCCAAGCTGACTTGACCCAAGCACCGAGTCAGCAGCAAGGTTATCAACAGCCTAGTCCAAATCCTCCCCAGCCAGGTTATGGAATGCCCCCAACATCCCAATCTGGTTATGCGAGTCAACCACCATCTCAGCCTGGATATGGTTCCAGCTATGGACCTCCTCAAGCACAGAAACCTCCAGCTAATCCCCCTGTTTATGGGCAGACACAACAATCGCCAACCACACCTGGAGGTTATGGGCAGCCTGCCCCTGTGCAGCCAGGATATACACATTCTCAGCCACCACCTTCGGGCTATACTCAAGCAGATTCTGGTTCACAGCGCCCCCCTTCATCTGGTTATGGAGCAACAGGTGCTCAACCAGGGTATGCCCCGCCTTATGGTTCAGCATCGGGTTATGTGCAAGGGATGCCACCTTATAATGCTGCTTATGGCAGTGGCTATTCTCAGCCAACAGCTTATTTGGCTGATGGCAATGCTAGCAATAATGCTCGTCCAAGTTATGATGCAGCTCCAGCATCACAGCCTGTCCAACAGAGTGGAGTTGCCAAAACATCGCCACAAAGTTAATGTTGTCTTGGATGTTAAGATTCTGTTGTTTGTTGGTGGGTTGTGTAGTCATGCTGTTAGGTAGGTTAGATTTTATAGTGTTCTAGACTGTTTTATTTTGGATATTTTCTTTAAGATGTTGTCTTATTTATTCTTTCTGAACTTAATTTGTTTTCTTTGTTGGACATGCTGGTTTGTTTCGATAATATTACTATGTTTCTGGTGCTATTAATTGTTACAGGTTGATTATCTGCGAGGTTAACGCCTCTCTTATGTCAGCTTATCTCTTAAAGTCATCCGCTTGTCATTTGCATTTGATTACTTTGGATGGGGCTTCACAAATGATAATTATTTCTTTAAGTAATTTAATACATATAGTAAGTTTTTTTTTTTTAAAACAAATTTATACAGCGGAATTACGAGTGCTTTGAAGTTTTATGTGCTTGTGATGTATCGGTTTTTTAAATAGGCTCTGCACGGATATCCGTTATTTTTGCCCGAATTGAAAAGGAGCACCTGTGAAGCTGAATTGAAAATAATTTTTGTGATACAGTGTCACTTGTGCCATATCCATCGTGTATTGCTCGAAACTATATTTTTCTGAGCCAAATGATATCTCGTTTAGTATATTTCTTTATATAAATTCATGGTTATGCTATTTAATTTAAATATTATATATGATATTTAAATCTATAAATTAAAACCACAGGAAGATTATATATTTTTATAGTTTATATAAAAATATATTTATATTATTATATTATAATAGTTATGTAGTATGTAGTTATACTACTATATTATAGACTTATATAGTGTGTATTGAGTATATATTCTACTATATATTGAGTCTACATTATATATAGACTCAATTATATAACTTATTTAAATAATAATTTCAGTTTATTTATTAGATTATAAATATATAATGCATATTTATAATATTGGTCAAACATATGATTTATTTGTCGATCTTTTCATGAAATGTTATTTTAACATTTTACATTTTGCTATGATATATTAACATCTCAATTTCTATTTTAACTTATTGAATATTTATTTGAATATTGAAATTATCGTCAAACTGGCATGCTTATCTTATATCTCTATTAATTGAGTATATCAAAATATCTTTATATTTTTAATTATAGAATACATTCGGAATCTCTTCTTTTTCTAATGTTTAATTCTCAATTTCGTCATTTAATTGTAAGAAAATGACCAAACAATGAATATGTAATTATTATCTCATCAATAAAAAAAAAAAAAGAACTCGTCTTGGGGTTGGAAAAGTCGTTTAACAGTAAGACCAATTATTAGGGAAGGGATTTTAAGATTGATTCATGTATGATGGTCAATCAATTTATGTGTGGGATCAACCTTGGATCCCTTCCTTGCCTCAGTTTCGGCTTACTACACCCAAACCTGTTCAATGCCCTATTTATAGAGCATGTGATATCATTAAAAATGGTGGATGGAAGGTTAATTAAATTGCTCCCTTCTTACCAACAGTTGATATAACAGCAATTCTAAGTACTTCTAATGGGAATGGTAGTACGAGGGACAGGTGGATTTGGTTCTCCAATAAGTTTGGGTTATTCTCAGTTAAGTCAGCGTATTATTAATTAAAAACTCATGCTTTCAAGTCTTAAATTCTGGTTCCCTCTTCTGGTTCCATGTATAATTTTAATCCTGCTTTTTGGAAGTTAATGTGGAATCTTTCCCTGCATTCAAAGGTTAAAATATCTATTTGGAAGTTTATGCGTAATACTTTACCTGCGGGAGCTAATTTGCAGATTAGAGGTATCAGTAATAACCATTTATGCCCTTTTTGTCAATCTAAGATCGAGACCTTTGTGCATATTTTCCTATCGTGCTCTTACACCAGCATGATCTGGTTTTCGAGTGCTCTCGATTATATTCCTCTAATCCAGCAAGATATAACTATGGCAAGCTGGTGATCTGGTCTTAAACAAGTCTGAAAACTTCATCCTTCAAACCATGTTTAGACAAGGATTGGTTTCTTTTATGGGCTATCTGGTTACACAAGAAGGAGATTATTTTCAGGGGTAAAGAGTTGGATATTATAGCTAAGATGAAAAAATCAGATGCTTGGGCTCATGAATTTATCGCAGCAATCCAGCATTCCCAAATATGTATTAGTGCTGCTAATCTGATGACAGAGGAATGGTTTAATTCTAATCTTGCCTTTATTACTCATGTTCATGCAGATTATGATCATAACTCTAAAAGGACTGTAATTGTAGTTTTAGTGACTGACAAGCGCAAGAGAATTATTGATGGGTTGACTTGTTTCAGGTTAACAGCTTCCAAGGGTCAGGTTCAAGTTTCAACAGTCCTATTAGCATTGCAGTTGGCTTCGCAGATTAGCTTAGGTAACTTTGTTCTGTTTTTGGACAGCAAGTATATAGTGGATCTTCTATGTTCTGCCATTGATGCAATTCTTTGGGGTATCGTTAGGGCTATATCTTAAGCAAGATCAAAACTCTCTTTACTTTCGTCAGTTGTTATAACTTATATCTGTAAACAAAAGAACAAAACCAGCCATTTAACTTACTAAGGATTTTATTAAAGGGAGTCTTAATTTTGCTTGGATTCCAAACCCTCCCATTGAACTTGTAAATAGCTTGGTTTGTAATGTTTGGTCAATTTCAGTGGAATGAAATTTCTTTGCATTGAACCAAAAAAGAAAAAAGTTTCTTTTCTTTTCTCTTTTATATAAAATATTCTTTTCCTATTGTAAGAAACATAGATTAGGAATCCAAAGTCGTAATAAATTTAAATATCTCATCATCAGTATATTAAGGTTGTGCAAATGATAAGTTTTAAAAAAATTAAAAACCAATTAAAAAAATAAATCTAATTGAACTAAATAGAATTATTTTAGTTCGGTTTAATTTGATTTTTTAAAATTAAATTTTAATTATTTTTATGTTTAAATCATTTATTTAAAAAATTAAATTTTTTAATATTTTATATTTTAAAGTATACTCATATCATATATAAATACTAATTAAAATAATTTATTTTTACTATGATCAGTTAAATAACATAAATATCTTTTAAATATTAAGTTTTATAATATATTTAAATAATAAAATATTATAAATTTGACTCAGTTTTGCTCATTCCTACAGGAGACTGAAATTGAAAACTA
This sequence comes from Omphalea diandra, assembly GCA_949677035.1. Lineage (NCBI taxonomy): Eukaryota > Viridiplantae > Streptophyta > Magnoliopsida > Malpighiales > Euphorbiaceae > Omphalea > Omphalea diandra. The sequence goes on from CATIWR010285310.1 coordinate 5,742, forward strand.
CTGGCGCTATCATCAAAATGCTCGAAATTATAATAGATTGAACTGCTAGACTTTATTATTGCGTACAAGATGTCGTTGGAATTAGAGAAGGCCCGAGAAAAGGTAGCAACTCCAGAATGGAGGCGCACCATCATCGAGAGAGGAAACGAGGGCGATGAAGGGTGAAAAAAGAAATAGAATAAGAAAATAGGGGAGGAAAGGAAAGAAACTACGGGGAAGGGAGAGAAAAGAAAATTAAAAAAAAAAAAAAAAGAATTACAGAGAGAGAAAGAGGAGAGAGATAAATTATTAATTTTATTATCGTCTCTTTGAGTTTTTATCTGCCCATCTTCTTTCCCACCTGTCATCACCTTCCCATTCCTGTTCCTTCATTTTTTTTTTTTTAAGAAATTTTATATTGAATATAGAGGGAGAAAAAAAAAGATTAAATTAGATCATAACTGCAATATTCCCCTCAAGAAGAGCAACAGTAGACCATTTCTCCATGGTAGATATATTGATTCTTTTACTTTTTCTTTCTTTCAGATTGCTTTCTTTTGTGTATATTCTTTGTTTTTCGTTATTTTATAGAAAGATATTAATCTGTTTACAAGATTTTTTGTGAAGGATTAAACTATTCGTTTTGATTTTTGAGAAGAGGAGGTTGGTCTTTTCTATCTCCAATCTCTTCTACTTCATTTTTTCTTTAATTTTCATTTTTAATCGTGTTTATATTTAAGAAAAGAAAAATTAATTGAATATTAAAAAAGGGTGTTTTAGTCTATCTATAATACAAGTTAATAAAAATAATATAATCTTCATTTGCCCTATTGTGCGTGATTTACATACATATTTATTGACATTATTAATTTATATTTAATTAATTATATTTAAAGTTATAATAATTTAATCAATTTAAAAATAATATTAATATTAAATTAATTAAAATTAATTGTGATAGCATTCAAATGATTTTTCATGAAAAGTTCAAAGAGTCTATTCAATTTAGCCTTATAATATTAGTATGATACATATATAATTATAATACAATATACTTGAAGCTTAATTTAATTTTTTTCCCTCTTGATTTTGGTCTTTAGATATCAAATTAAAAGTTATTAAAAATTTTTGTTTTATTCAGTGAAAGATTTTAATTGGACTTTTTATTTTAAATAATTTTTATTTAAAAATTATAAACTATTTAAATTGGATAAAAATATTTAAAAATTGAATCGAAAATTTTAATCCAATTCAATTTGATATTATATTTTTTTGATACGATTTCGTTTTATTCTATCTTTTCTCAGCCCTCATTAAGATAAATCGCTTGCTAGCACACTTTTCAACAAACAAAAAAAAAAAAAAACTTTTTAACAGTTTTTGAACCTGAAGGCCCAACAATATCATATATAAAAAGGAGACCAAAAAAAAAAAAAAGGATAAATTCTTTACCCTTTTCTTATTATAAATTATTTGGAGCTTAAGTTATAATATCAAAATCTTTATCAACTTGGCCTAAGTATTTATTTGATCATTGAAGTCTCATCGTCAAATATAACATTTAATCCTCCGCCTCATATTTCTTGCATGTATTAGTCTCCCTAATAGATAATTTAAAGATGTGAACAATTGAAACAACTTGCAAATTATTTGAGATTGATTAAAAAAATACTTAAAATTGACTTAAGATTAATCGAATTGAATTTGAGTTCGTGTTGCTCGAGTAATTGAACAAGACGAATTCGAATATCAAAATACTCAGCTTGAAAGACTCGCAAATCTAATCAAGTTTAAACATTTTTATAATATTATTGAATTGAGCTTAACTAATTCATGTTTAATTGAGTATATTTGAACAAAAATTTTAACTTATAAGATTTACAAATATATATATATATATATATATATAAAGAAGTTTAATCAAGTCAAACTTCAATATTTAAATACTCGATCAAACTTGAGCTCAAATTAAAAAATTGAAACTTAATAAAGTTCAAACTTGAATCTAACAAAATTTGACTCTGACTCAGATTCACAACTCGTGTAACGCACTTGAGATACAAGACCTTAGCTTCCAAGATTTAACCATATCAATAAGTAAGGAGGGTGCCGTATGTAGGCTTCTTATATCCCAATATTTTTTTTTTCCTTTGTATCGTAAATTTTTAAGGTGCGTAACTATAAAACTATCAAATGGAATTTCAACTCAATTCTATTCAAATTTTATTTTATATTAAAAATTTATAAAATGACCTAAAAAACAAGAGATAAAATTTTCTTAAATTTAAATTCACTGAAAAGTTAATGAAGTCGATAAATTTTATATATTAACTTAAAAAATATATTGAACAAAACCTGAAACTCCTAGTTGCATGATAAAAAAAATTGAGATCTAAGTGAGAAGTGATATAATTTTCTAATTATGAATCCAATGTATTTGGCAATTAATAGTGATGAATTAGTTACAAAACTGTCTTATTCTTACTTTCAAAATTTGTTTAAACATTACAAAATTTTAAATGGAAAAAGAATATGTTATAACTTAAATCTTGCATTAAGCCATACAATTAAGAATATGAGATTAAGAAACGTTAGATCTTAAATATAATAATATAATTAAATGTAAAGGATATTAAAATATTGGGGAGAGAACAAAATAGTTCAAACTTTCAATTCATTACTTCTAAAATAATTTTGCAATGTATTATAAATAAAATTTCATGTTATTTGATTTTTCTTGAAAATAACCTAATTAAGTAAAGACTGGCATGAAATAAAATTTGAAAAGGATTATAACAGTAACGGTGTCGTTTAATTGACTCATTCGCTTATCTTGGTATCTATCCCCTGGCACACAAGCATAGTCTTGCCGCCGGACCTGTCTGCCGCCGGACCTGTCTGCCGCCGCGGAAAACGGAAAGCCCCCTTCTCCTCTCTGCCGCCTCTTACAAGACCCGTGAGTATCTGAATCTTGTCTGCGTGTGTGTGTGTTTTTGTATCTCAGTAATCCATTGTGGCGATTTCTGTTGTTATTTACTCTTATAGTTTTAGCTCCCAATTATTATGATAATCAATTGATTGATTAGGTGGTTGATATGAAGTTTCAGGGTTATTCAATATGCCGAAGAAGAAATCTTCAGAGCCAAAAACTACACAACCAACTGTTGTAGAACGGAAAAAACTAAAGAAACCTAGTAATGAGATTGACGAAATATTCTTTGGTAAGAAGAGGAAGAAACCTGAACAAAAAACGACTGAAACTGAGAAGCCAGAATCTTTGAAGAAGAAAAAAAAAAAGGCTAAACAAGATGAAGAAGGGAGGTTTAGTGATCGACCTTCTAAACCTCGAAAGAAAACGGAGGATGGATTTACTATCTATACAGAAGAAGAATTGGGTATTAATAATTCTAAATCTGGAGGTACTCCACTTTGCCCTTTTGATTGCGATTGTTGTTTTTGATGATCATTTTTATTTTATAGGTTCATCACCTGCCTTTGAATTGACGGACCTGTTTAGAATTTCCTTGTATTGTTGTAATTCTCCTTTTTTTTAAAATATATATATATATATATATATATATATATATTTTGGAATTCTAGTTTGCAGAAAGCATGGATTTTGTTCTAAGTTTTTCCGTTCTTGATATGTACACTAGAATTGGATTACTTGGGAATTATTTAGTCAATGTCACATTAGTGCTGAAATTCAAGTTTTCAAGTAGTGTGGATTTGTTGGTTATGATTCGAGTTACTGTGAAAAATGTCAAGAAAGATTAGCAGATAGCTAACTTGGTTTTCCATTGAGGGGTAGACCAATAACTTGAAGCGTGCTGCCATAAAAGGGTAGCAGGAGATCTTCTAGAAGCCGGGTTGTAGGAAAATATTGTCCTGCTACCACTTTCACAATGCGTTCATTTGTGATAAAAGATTGTTGAGGAATTGGGCAATTTCTTTTTCCATTTTGATAGTCTTATATATTACTGGCCTTATGGATGTGACAATGATGACTTATGCATCTGGTTTTGCAAACAATCACAAAAAAAAGCCACTCTTGCAAGCACCATCTACCCATAGGGCTTTGCTTGCATGAATCAACTTCAAGTTTTATTTGTTATTTGGTTTGCAATGAATTGGATAATCCAAACTAATGCTGGTTTTTTAGAGTTGACATTTTCTTGGCTTGAATAATGTTTGATGCCCACTAGTTATATATTTAAAATGGGCAGGTAACAAACAGCTAATAATTCAAAATACAATTTATTTTTTATTAAGTAGGCTCTAGTATGGGTTTTAATTCGCAAATACACTGCCAAATGAACAAAGTTCAAAAGCTACTTCAATAATATGGTAATTGGCTATATCTTTCTGAAACCTATACCCATCACAGCAGACCTCAAGAAGCAAGCCAATAACCACCTCAAGTAATTTTATGGTTCAGGACCCATCTTTGTGTTCATGTTGTTAGATTTCTTAAGTAATTTTATGGTTTAGATTCAACAAGCAACCAAAAGTTGCTCCCAATTCTACCAGTCTAGCATCTTATTTCAGTTCTACCACAACTTGATCGAGGTCCAATATAGCAAATTATGATATTGACAAGCGATTTACTGTTTCTTTCAGTTACACAACACTATACATGTTTTTCAACAACCCTTTGTATCGAAAATCCTTTTCATCAACATTACAAGATGACCTGTGCTTCAACTACCCATTTTCTTGAAAATCCTTTTCGTTAACATGAGCGGATATCATCGCCAAAATCCATGTAACTATTATGAATGGAGCATTCTTGCATTTTTTACATATTCTTTTACATTATGTTAAATCATGTAGGGATGTTTGGATAAAGGGGAGGAAAAAGAAAATAATTTTATTTTCTCTTGTTTGGAAAGCAAAATATGGAAGAAAAGAAAATTATTATTTTATATATTTCCCATTTTACCCTTTATTCAAGAAAATAATTGGATATATAATTATATTGTATAATGATAAAAAAAGATAATTATTTTATATTTTAATTAATTTTATTTGAAATAGCAATTTATATAATGCAAAATATAATGCTAATACTAAAAAAAAAAATAATCTAACATTAGTTTTTTATATTTCAAATGTTAAAAAAACAGATTTATATATTCAGTTATATTTTTTAAATATTGAACATTAGTTTTTAAATTAAACATTAAAAGCTAACGTTTATCAAATATTATTTTTTAATATTTTAATATTAAATCATTGAACATCAATTGGTAAATATAAAACTAAAAAGACATTAAATAAAAACTCATAAAATTTTGAAAGAATTAATTTCAATTAAAAATTTTAGATAAAATTATTTTATTAATTTTATAATTTAAATTCATTTTATATTTATTTTAAATCTTAAAAATAAAATAACTTCACTTTAGTGTTGATTTTATGTTTACGGACAGAATTGTAGTTTTATAGAAATTCACTTAATTTCTCTTATTTTCTCTCTAATGGAGAGAAAATAAATGGAAGAAAACAATTTTTTGTCCTCTTATTTTCCTTTTTTCCCCAAACAAGGTAAAATTACTTTCTCTTCTTGTTTTTCACTCTTATTTTACTTTCTCTTTTATTTTTTTTCCTCCCAGCATTAGAGTTGGGACAGTATGTAATAACTGCTACAAGAGGGGAAGGCGCTATTTTTGGTGGAACTTGGGGGGAGCGGGAGCCGCGAGCCATTGCGCTAATCATTGCAAATGGAAGAGGCTTCCTTGCATTATTTACCTGTATCAAATGTTGAATCATTGATTCATGTTCTCAGACATTTTTAAATGATCAGGTATTCAGGTTCCTATCTCACTTTGATTCCGTATACATGTTACTTGTCCAGTCCAGAGATTGTTACAATTACAAATAGCAAGACTACAGAAGAGTTGAAGAGGAACATGTTTCCATTTCTTAAATACAGTCTTCAATACAAATAAGTTTCAGTATTCATTTCTTAAAGCTGATTTACAAATAAAAACATAAATTCCTTCATGGCTCCTACTCGAGAAGAAAATTGACATGGGGGTTACAATATTGCCATTCATTTACAAATCCAATAAAACCTGCCTCTGCTGCATCAAATTAGCTGAACTGCACAGGTTCAAAAGCTAATTAAATCTATTTATGACAAAAAAAAAAAATAAAGGAACACTAAACTTTTAATTAAGAAAATGAAGCAATTTACATACTGAAGCATTGTCATCCAACGCTAGTAACTTTACATATACGTCCATCACCTCCAAAGGCAGGGGAGGAACTTAAAAATTGAAAAAAAGCATCGACAACAACAATCGCAATCCAAAGGGCAAGTGGAGTGCCTGTAGATTTAGAATGATCAATACCCAATTCCTCTTTCTGTGTAGATAGTAAAACCATCTCCATTTTCTTTAGAGGTTTGGAAGCTCGATCAGTAAACCTTCTTTCATCATCTTAACCTTCTCTCTTTTTTTTTTCTTTAAAGATTTGTCTTCTCAGCTCAAGTCCTTTATTGTTCAGATTTCTTCTTTGCACAGAAGATCTCATCAATCTCATTACTGGGTCTCTTTGGTTTTTCAGGTTCTACAAAATTAGCCCTTTTTTTTTCTTTCAAAGTTTTTGGCTTCTTAGTTTCAGTCTTTCTTTGTTCAGGTTCCTTCCTCTTCTCAACGGAGAATATTTCATCAATCTTATTACTAGGTTTCATTGGTTTATTGTGTAGTTTTTGGCTCTTAAAATTCCTTTTTTTGACGTATTGAATAAACCTGAAATTTCATACCAACGACCAAATCAATTGATTATCATAATAATAGGGAGCTAATACTATAATAGTAAATAACCACAGAAATCGCCACAATGGATTATCATAATACTAGGGAGCTAATACTCCCCAGTGATATAAAACGGAATAAATTTAAATTACAAATTTGAATATCTTGGATGGATGGTTAAAAGAATATAGCTACTCAAAATTTGAAGGAAGCCAGTAAGCTGCCTCCAATCGTGAAAAGTAGCTCAATTTAATTTAGGCATCATGCAAAAGGTGAATGAGGCATTAGAATTACCCCCAAACACCCGTGTCTGAGTGGGTGCCAAATTTGTTCGTGCAAAAACTCTCAATTTACCACTAATATTATAAATATAACCGGATTATTGTAACATGAAACAGCAACAGTAAGTTTCAAGGATCTTCATCCGGCCAACATTAATATCGGCTCCACGCGGCAGACGGGTCGCCATGGATCGGCGCCTGCTGCTGACTCAGGTAAAGAGCCCATTTATAAAGAGAGAAAAGCTTGAAACAGAGCAACAATGTCCATATTCCTTCTTTCCAGATAGAACTAAAACAAATTGCTTTGCCAGTAATCTTAAGATTCTTTACTTACAGAAACAACAAGCTCACCACTACATTTCTCTTCCATACAAAGTTGATTGGAGAGAATAGATCGGTCAAGCGCTTGTTTATATACTGGTTCGCCTACAACCCTAAAGCACGAGGAAATGAGAAATTACAATGGTAGACAAAGGGTTTCGTCTCTAGCTTGGGAAAATGACCTTCTAAACACCCATGAAATATATAATCGGGAATTAAATTAAGATTACGCGAACTCTAACATATAAATTTTTGGAAAAGTTATAAATTTAAGTTTCTAATTTTTTAATTTTTTATATTTCGGTGTTTAGATAATTTTTTTATTCAATTAAATATCTAAATTGATAAAATTATTTTTAATGTGGTGTTTTCTTTTAATTGAACAAGTAAAATTTATTACTTTGTCATCATATGACCTAATACTATATTTTATATTTTATTTTAAATAATTATGTATTTAAAATTTAGATATAATATTTTTTACTTTAAATACAAATTTTTTATTTACTTTTTATACATATCTAAACAAATTTTACAGTGATATAAATAATTTTTGTTAAAAAAAGAATAAATTTTATATTTATAGTAAATAAATTATGTACTTATATATAATTAATTTAAATAAAATACAGAATCTGATAACAAGTTAGATGAATTTTTACGTGATAATTACTGGCTGTTTAAATTATTTGTTCAAATATATACAAAAAGTAAATAAAAAATGAACAAATTTTATATTTATAGTGAATAAATTATGTACTCATATATAATTAATTTAATATAATATATAAAATTTGGTAGCAAGTTAGATGGATTCTCACGTGCAGCCACTGATCATTTAAAGTAAAGAAAAACACTACATCGAAAATGATTTTACCAGTTTAAACACTTGATTAAACAAAAAAAATATCTACACTAACATAAAAAAATTAAAAAGTTCAAATACATAATTTATAATTTTTCCTAAATTCTTAATCGAAATTTTTGTTGCATGAACATGAAAATTAATACTTATTAAATTAATTAAAATTTAAATTTACTATTTTTATCATTTAATTTATATAAATAATTTTTAATTATTTCAATGTATTTTTTCTTTATTTAAGTGTATTTTCTTTTCCTTTTTCTATATTTTTTTAAATTAGTTAATTTGAAATTTTTAATTAATTAATAAGATGTGACAATAGTATAAGCTCAAAATTGTTTACTTTTCAAAATATTATCTTGAATATATATATATATATATAGATTAAATTGATGAACTTTTTTTTATCACAACTCTTTCTAATGTAAATTGGTTAAGAAATTCTTATTTTAGAAAATAAAAACAAATGAAATCACATTTTATTGTGTACAATTAAGATGAAATAAAATATTCTATCTAATCTCAAAATTAAGTTCAATTTTTTTAAATGTAAGATAAAATTTTTAAAACTATTTTTTTTTAGTTCAAAATTGAAGATTGAGTTTAAATTGTAATATCAGGGCCATTGATATGGTTAAATTTCAATATGTTAATTTTATGAATAGATATTGACTAGTTCTTTCACAATTTTAGATTGATGAACTTTTGTTTGTTTTAATTTAGGCTGTGATTATATTGATTTTTTGTTCAAAACCAATGATTTGTTTAAATTCATTATTAACCATTCAGTCCATCTTGACTAAACCTTAGTTTTGGACATTTGTAAAAATAAAATGTAGGATAAAAAAGAGAGGAACCTTTATGGGATTTATAAACCACTATAATCAATGGTGAAAGTGAAGGGATAATAAGGTACATTTTCTACTTGTATATTTTATAAATTATTCACGGTGGTTTAGAAATTATAGACAATATTGAATAGCTGTATTTGGCTTTATGCTTAGTTTATTAATACCGAACCTAAGTTTGAGATTGCTAATTTATTTGATATTATTATATAAATGAAAAAAAATATTGAAATTGGAATATTTAATAATTTGTAAGATAAAAATTTAAACGAGAAATTCATCCATCCCATCTCATCCTTGTAGGTTAGAATTATGGCTTTTTTTTTTAAAAAAAAAATTATACGTTATTGCAATTGTCTTATTATTTCATGCGAGTGCGAAATTGGGTGAATCATTTTGCATATGATTGAAATTGGCACAGCCCTTGCAATTGCTCAAGCTTTTCTAACTTTTTAACTTTTCTAATTTTATTGGCCACTTATTTTTAATCTTTATTTATTTATTTATTTCAATTACAGTATTCATCTAGCCTTCGTGTTATGACGTTTATTATTATTTTCAATTTTTTTGAATTTTTCAAAATTGCGGAGAAAATAAAATCAGTGAGTGTATATTTATTTATTTTATTTTTAATAGATTATTTTAGTAGTTTGATATTTTCATACATCGACAAGATAATTTATAATTTTCAATAAATTATTTTTATTTTTTTAAAGTTTTATACGTCCGGACATGATCAATAAATAATTTTTATATTCATAATTCTCTTAAATCTACGAATTCAATTTACAAAATCATGAAAAGAAATAAAGAAAGAAAAAATCCTCAATTTTATTTAAATAGTTCAAAAATTGGACCTTTTTTGTAATTGTGAAAAACAAATCAGTCGGTCTTTTGCTATGACCCTCCCTGCCGCTGCCCGCCTAAGCGAAAAATCCCAGCTTGTTGAATTGAAGACTGAACACGTTACGCTTAAAGGCTTCCAGTTGACAAAAGTTGCCTAATTTGATTTGATTCGACTTTTCCAACTTAGATTGTTTATTCATTAAAAGAAATTATCGCAACCCAGATTACCATTTCTCATTCCATCTTTCTTAAATCCCATTTCTTATTCATTCTCTTCGATATACGAGTCCCATGTCAATGGAGGCCGCAACCTTCTCCGGTGCGCTTCGACGGATGAAAATTTCGGTTTCGAATCCTAAATCGTATGTCTTTTTTGTAAATTTCTTCTATTGCTTTAAAATTGTTCGTTGCCTTTAATAGTTGGATCACGCGAAAGATTTTATCAGTTGATTGTTTCTGTCACGATCTTTACATACACTTTGACTCTTTCTGTGTAAATCATTTCAACTTGTTTATGTAGCATGCTTTTGTCTAATTTTATTGTTATTGTGCTTAAATAAATAGCATGTGGGGTTTTTTTTTTTTGGGATTTTGTTAATGAATTTGCATTACGTTGAATTTTGTACTGGAAATATTGGCAATGGTTAACGTTGTTTGAAAACAAGTTTGGCTAATTTGTTATATAATACCCCTCAGGTTGTACTGTATTAATAGCATCTAGGGGCTGTTCTAGTCTTAATATGTTTAAGGTTTGCCCTGTAGTTTGATTTGTGTGCCGTTAGGAGAACTATTACGTGGGTAATCATTTGATTTTTTTTGTTTTTGGGAAGTGCAAATGGGGCTATGTACAACTGGCTCAAGCCTTCGAGTTCTTCAGAATATATTCAGGTATTATATCTGGTTCAGTTTCTGCTTTTTCATTCTAAAGCAAATTAAATGGCATCCCTAACCTTTGTCAACGTCTCCTAATGTGAATGCTCTTTCAGGAAAGATGCATATCTATCAAGATTGCCTCTTTCCATTAGACAGTCCTGGTATCAAAGAAAAGGTTATGTCAAGGCTATGGCTGACTTGATTGAGAAAGAGCTAGAACAATTTTCTAAGCCTGAAGAGGTGGTTATACTGTTGCATGCATTTATTTTACTTGATTTTTGTGATGCACACAACAAGATATGTATTTCCTAGTTTGGCATTTCCAGGCTTTTCATATTTCTGACTTTGGAGATAATTCTTTCATATTTTATGGAATCTTAGGTTATGATATTCTTCAGTGCTCATGAGTTATGTGGAGGATGCAGGAGACCCATACAAAGATCAGATGGAGGAGTGTATCAACTTAATCTTGCAAGAATTAAAAGCTAAAGGATTTGCCAATAGTCATGCTCTCGCCTATCAGGTTGGTTGTAAGTTTGTAATATCTTAGAACATAAACTGCAGCTTTTAGTTTTTGTCCTCCAATAATTGTGAGAACCACCTTAGGCTGGTGTTTAAGTGGCTCATATCAGGTTGTGGCTATTATATTTTGTTGGTTACACTTATATCTTATTTTCCTTTTTTCCTCCTAACCATTCCAGAGCCGAGTTGGGCCTGTACAATGGCTGAAACCCTACACTGATGAAGTCCTAGTTCAGCTTGGCCAAAAAGGTGTGAAAAGTCTCCTGGCTGTTCCTGTAAGGTAAGCGAGTTCTAGTTTCTCTGCATTTAGTTAATTTCGGTTTCATATATGAATGCATGAGAGATCAATCAATGTTGCTCAGTGGGTTTGTGCATTCCAACCCAGATCCGTGCTATATTTACTAGGTCTTTCCTAGATGCTCGGCTTCTTTTGTTGGTTTTTGAGAGTAACAATTTTGTGGGAGTGATATCATATTTTGTTAGCCAAAAGAGTAATTTTATTCGTGATATAAGAATCCACAAATAAATTGCTGATCTTGCTTATTAAGAATTTATTATATCAAAATCCTTGGTTGAATTCTTAGTTGTCTGATGCATCCATATAATTTGGGTAAAAAAAAAAAGTTTCAGTTATGGGATCCTGGGTACTTGTTTTGGATGGTATTGTGTCTTTGCCAACAATAGATAGTTCCTATCTGGACAATATGTACTTTATACTATCACTTTTTACCTGCTCATCACGTTTTAAGTTTTGTATTGTTACTTTTAGATAATTCCTAGAGAAGCTTAGCAAGTAATGTAAATTAGAGTCTTTTTTTGTGCCATAGATTGTAATTTTTTAAAATGGATGCATCTGCTGTTGTGAATTCTTAAATTGAACTCAGCTGATATGTAGACTAATAGTTTATCCTATTGAAATTCCAGCTTTGTGAGTGAGCACATAGAAACGCTTGAAGAGATTGACATGGAGTACAAGGAATTGGTTCTTGAATCTGGTATCGAGAATTGGGGTCGTGTACTTGCTCTAGGTTGCAATTCATCCTTCATCACAGATCTGGCCAGATGCAGTGGTAGAAGCCTTACCTTCAGCAAAAGCCATGTCAACCTCAAACAGCCCCCCCACAAGAAGCCGATTATGATCTCTTGGGATATGCTATCAAACTGTTATTTGGCTCGATCTTAGCATTTGTTTTGCTCTTCTCCCGAAAAATGATCCTTAAATTTAGGAACCATCTCATTTGAAGGCGATTAAGAAAATCGCTACCTGAGTTTCATATGGGATGCTCTTTTAGGAAATAAAGTACAGCAACGATAGGTCTGGGTTACAACTCGATTAAGTTGCTTTCAAAGTTCTATTATTTCTAAAATGTATATGAGGCAACACGAGAAGATATGATAGATGCAACTTTTTGCGCTCGGAATATAGCTGAAATTAGTGGGATTCCCATTCATATATTCTATTAGCTTATCGGTGCTGCATGTAAAAAGCTTCTAATTGAGGTGCAATTATACCTTTTAACTATATCGGACATCATACTTTTTATCACCAGGTGCAATATTTTGGGATGCATTACTGTGGATTTAGGGATGTAAATAAATCAAGATAGCTCGTAAACTACTTAAAATTGACTCGAGAAATAATAGAAAGCAATTCAAAATTAATTGAATTGAGTTTGAGCCCGAGTTATTTGAGTGATAGAGCGAGTCGATTTTGAATATCAAAATATTTCACTCGAGAGGCTCGCGCACCTAATCGAATTTATACATATTTATGATATTATCAATCGAGTTTAATCTATTCATATTTAATCGAGTTTAAATTTAAATTTTAATTTATAAAATTCACAAAAAAATTATATAAATAAATGAATTTAATTAAGTAGAGCTCGAGTATTTGAGTACTCAATTGAATTTGAACTCGAACTTAAAAAATTAAAGCTCAATTGAGCTCAAATCTAACACAATTTGACTCGATTTGGCTCAATTACACTCCTAAGCACGCGTAACAATGTTAAGTAGAAAACAAAAAAAGAAGCAATGCGCTGAACTTGTTTCTCTAGCATAACAAGATTAAAAGGCATGGCTTGGGCTTGGGTTAGGCATCCTACCCTTCGCCCAACGTGCATCTTATTTGAACTTGTGCTGATAAATAACATATCTTATATCAGTACGAACACATTCTTGATCAAAGATTCAAGACTGAATACTTAGGCGGACATTTGAAACTCTGGGTCCCACTATTGAACAGGTCAACTTGTCAAACCAACTTCCATCCTCCAACCAAATGGTCACTTAAATAAGATTGAACATATGCCCGGCTAACGGTTTCCTCCCCATTTGAAAATGGATACTATCACCAGTCAAGGGCCATAGGTGCTTATCCTAGTAGAGTTCATTCAAAGTTTAACAAAAGAGAAGATTCTTGGTAAAATGAATTGCTTCTAACTTGCTTTCAAATTTTCTGCATAATAACATATGTAGCATGTTGTGGACAAATGACAATTAAAAGGAAAAATAATTGAAACTTTAATATTTTGTCTTCAAAGGTAGATCATCTTGACACAGATCTCAAACATGGTAGCCAGTAAATGTGAATCCTCGACCTAAAATTTCACCAGCACAAAACCAAGCAAAGCACTCCAACCCAAACAGGGTAGCAATTCCAGCATCCTCAACCCTGAGCGCCTGCCTGTTTTTCCAAAGATGCTTCACATAATCAAGCCCCTTCCAGAATGCTTCACAGCGGCCAGGAATACCATGAACCAAAAAGATAAAAATATAAGCCAATGTACAAAATGTAGAGTACATAGACTGTTTACATAGTATCACCTCAACTATGCATGGTACACATGGCTTGGCATGTAACACACTGCTAATTCAACATACAAATCCAGATATTAAAAGCATGAGATTCCAAGCTTACACAATGGATTGCAAGGCATCAACATTCACGACCAAATTCAACTAAAAAAAAGCATTATGATTAGTGGACCATGTGGTCATCATCTCCTAGTAGAGCTTAAGCCAGCATGCAAGTCGTTGAAGCCTTATATAATATTAGCTTAAAAAAATAGCGGATCATCAACTTCATTGAAGGGCGTTACTGTTCGAGTCTGTTTTACATGCTTCTTTATTTTGTTCATGTGTTGAGTCCTATTGGCGGATACCTTTATCACCATGCTATAATCCATTTTCTTGCCTTTTCTCAAATAAAAATTTATGGTTAACCTTCATTTCCAATAGTAACCATATTCTACTTTACCAACAATAGGTGACCTCATTGAAGGGCATTACTGTTCTAGTCTGTTTTAAATGCTTCTTTATTTTGTTCATGTGTTGACTTCTATTGGCGGATACCTTTACCGCCATGTTATAATCCATTTTCTTGCCTATTGTCAAATAAAAATTTATGGTTAACCTTCATTTCCAATAGTAACCATATACTACTTTACCAACAATAGGCCTACACATTTAAGGTGTTAGCAGGAAATCAAACTGTGAATAATGCATTCTCCTCTCCAAGAACCTTCCTCCGTTCAAATATTTGATATTGGACAGGACAACTCAACTTTGGTCCTTGAAAGTTAATTAATGGAATTGAGTTGGAAATGGTGAATTCCTTCTAGAAGCAACCCTGTAACCAGTTGTTTATAGAAGTCAAATTACTTCCCTCAGAATGAATTCTTACAGCAATAGCGGAGATTAATACAGCATGAAGAACTAGGTGAAAGATCCCAATTCATACATTAGTGCATGAAAAGAAAAGGAGTAAAAAAAAGAAATAAACTTAAACAGCACTAAAAACTAGGTATAATTCATTTTTCAGAATCTAAGACAGTCAAGCTTTCTGAAAGCAAGCTAGGCACTTTGACGCATTCACTAGAAGGTGCATCTACATTCATACATCACAGAAAAATGCACGTGAATGAGTACGACACAAAATCATTCGGCCAAATTAAGAGTTTTCACTACAGGACAATATGCTGGGTCAGAATATAAAATCAGTCCAAAGAAGACTAGCAGATCCCTAAGAGGTCAATCAGCGTGATATTGGAACACATTTGCAAGACGAGTATAAAACAATTGCTCGGACAAGAGATTGCATTTCTCAACAGTGGCTGGTTCCTGAATGTACTGCTTGATCTGTTCTAGCAACTGCCTGTAGTAGGAAGTACCGTGCTTGGCCACGAACTGCGAGGCCTGAGCAGCCTTTGATTGCATCTGACCTAGCTTCGATGCCATTACTAATCAAACACATAAAACCACCAATTATTACACCAAGAAGAAAATGCAGATAAAAATCAAATTCAGATCTGACCTCAAAAAAAATTAGAACAGTGTTACTAAATCATACCAAAAACAGATTCAAATTTTGAAGTACCAACTAAGGGGTAGAAATAAAATCAAGATATGAAAACATCGAAGAATGGTAAGCAAGTACATTTACGGGCGTATACTTAGATTCTTTCTTGGTTTTGAGAGACGAAAATCATACACGGAAAAAGAAAAATCAGACTGAATAGAGGAAAAAGAAAAGAGA
>CATIWR010285333.1:0-19174 GCA_949677035.1 Omphalea diandra
TTATGTCGCAGCCTGTACAAGAATGATCCTGACTGCGAATTGTAAAAGCAAGTGAAAGACAACGACTATATTTTCCTAATAAACTAATCATAAACTACCACGTGGACTAGCGTTAAACACAAACGGGATTTTCCTTTAGGAATTTGGATTTCGCGATCGCTAATGAGTAGTAGCGACCGCGAGTTGAGACTATCAAGCATTTAATGCAGAATCTGTCAAGCATGTCTCAAAGATTTGATGAGCTATGATCTGCAACGTCTCTTTGGTGAAGTTTGGGTATAAATACTCCACCAAACATCCATGAATGACGTTGCTAAGAAATTTAATGACGTTACAAGTAATTAAAGCTCTCAATCTTTGCTGCTCCTTTTTCTTTAATTTTCTTTATAAAATTGTAAGTGTTAGGTGTGAGCATTAAACACCAAGTTGTAAGGTTATAGTGTGAGCTTGCAAAAACACTTCAAGATAGGTTTATGTGTGAGCCAAGTGAAACACTTGAGTGAGGTTGTGTGTTAGCCTAAAAACATATTATTGTAAGGTTATGTGTGAGCCATCAAAACACAAGTTGTACAAGTTGGGTGTGATCTTGAAAACACCTTTAGATAGTGAAATAGTGGACGTAGGGTCGATTATACCCGAACCACTATAAATCATTATCTCCATTATACTCATTCTTCTTCCCCTCTTCTTTATCTTTGAAATTTTTATACACCAATTCAACCACTCTGCTTGGTGCCAAGGGACAACAATTCCATTTTGTCTAAAGGTGAGCATTGGGATCTTCATTAAAGAGGCCATGGAATTGGAGAGTGTTGGTAAGTATCTGAATGAATGTAAGCTTGATCTCAAAATTAGTAGCATTAAAGGTTGGTCAAGTGATAGTTGGTTGCAATCCTTTAAGAGATGGTGTGGCAAAATCCTTCAAAGGTTAGTCTATTTGATTTGGCATCTCTTGAATTTATTGTTGTTCTCACCTTCTTTGATCTAGGGTATGTTGAATTTCTAGATAGGGAGAAAACAAATCTTCTTCATTTTCCTGATTATAAGTTATAGTCATGTACCTAAAATAAAGAAACAAGAAGCAAGATTAAAGACAGAAAATAAAATTCTAAAGTAATATAGAAATAATAACTTAGTATTAAAGTCATTGATCCCCGGTAATAGTGCTAAAAACAGGATGTGATGGGTGCGTGCTATATGAAAAATCCTTAAGCTACAAGTACACAGGTCAGAAGTAATAAAGTCTACTTATGAGTTCAGATATCGTTCTCATGAGGATCAAGTTTAAGTATTAAGTTTCTTATGTCTTATATTATTTAGAGAATCAATAATGATTGATAATTCAAATTGCAACTAAAAAAAGTAAATTAAATACTTATAGTAATGAGAGATAATTAATGGATGAGAATGGCTTGGAGTTCAACTTTGTTTGGTGACCTTTTATTAGTTTCTTAATCCTTGTCTATTTGGTTCATGCATCAAATGCTACTATTGAGTCACTATGGTGATTAATTAATCCCTCTTGAGTAGAAATTAATATACAACAATATGTTAAGCTAAAGGTTCCTCAACTCAAAAGCTAGACATCATACAATTGCCTTACAAAGCAAGACTCTAAGAATAACAATGGTTCATTAAGGTTTCTTAATTCATACACAATAAGGGAATTGTTGAGGTATTAGTTATATGAAAAGCATCTCTCAATTGTTAATTAACAAAACTAAGATTATTAATGGCCAGTTAATCAAGCATGAAACACTCAACAATTGCTAGCACAAATAATGAATGAAACCAAAATCTTAGAATAAAAAAAACTAATATAAGTCACACAAGATCCATTTACAACCCTAAGCAAAAGAAATTTAGTTCATAATAAGAAAGAAAGAAGAAAATAAGATAATCATATTAGCCCTAAGAGTAGCTATGAATTTATTCTTCTTGATCTTTCTTAATTGCTTGCACCTTTTTCTCTCGCTAACTTCATGATGAAACCTTTTGTACTTGTTAAGTATTGTTCTCTTCCTTAGGTTAATCCCTTATGCCCTAATTCTAGCTTATTTCCCTCTATAAATATTGCTCAAACCATATCTTTAAAAGATGAAGCTTGCGGGCCTTAAAAAGGAAGAAAATCTTTAGGAGAAATGGCTTGCGATTCTTTCTTTAATACAACGCATGACTGGGAACTATCATGACTTGATCATACCTCTGTGAATGCTCCTTTGCCTCTTTAACCTTCCTGGACACATAACCACACTTCAAGGCCATGCATTTTGGCTCTCCTCTACCTTCTTAAGCTACTTAGGCACATGACCATGCTTTAAAGTCGTGCACCACTCCTTTATCACCTTGGTTGGTCTATTAATTGACAAAATTAAGTGGTAATGCATGAGTGTTAGGGGGTAATTAACTATAAAAACATGATGAATATGATGCCAAACATGGCTCAATAAGGGCTTCCAAGGCATAATGTTCAAGACATTGCCTCAACCTCTAATATGCAATCCATTTGTTGAAACTCTACTTGATATAGCAAAACCTTATAAAAGAATATCACATAAAAAGCTAAGGACAATATCCTAAAGACTTATTGATGTTTTTCAACTCTATAAATAAGCATAAAAAATTTATTAATTCTTATAATAATATGAGAAATTTAGAAATAAAGATAAAAATCTCTTAAGTACGTTGTATTTCAACTTTAAAACCATTTATCAAGCTAATAGAATTGCATATTTATAGAGAATTTGAAATCCTAATTTTAGAAGGGCTAAAAAATAACATCTAACTCTAATATGAAAAGAATTGGTTAAAAAATACAAAAATCAAATTTTTCTAAAAAAGAAATATATAATTAACATCTTATTCTAAAAATATTAAATAAAATCAACAATATTGAAAATGGTGCCTTAAAATAAAAATTTCATAGAAATATATTAATTTTGCAGAACTTTTCAAGAATTGCAAAAATATGGATTCAAAGGCCAAAATAACATAATTGATGGAAAAGTGATGGATGTTATAACTAAAGGTAGTGAGTTTAATTCATTAGTCAATCAAAATAGACTCTGCAAATGCTTAAATCACCATTTCAAAGTCTAAATAATTATAAATTTGTCATTATATGCCTTTTTGCCTATCTAGTTTTTCATAAATCCTAACTCCTATGTAAATACATTTTGTGCCACATCACTACCGTATCAAATTTTTATGCATTTTTTCAAAATTTTTTAAATTATGTGTTTTCAAGTTTGAAAACCTAATTTGTACTCATTTGGGTGCCAAAAATGTACTAAGCATATAATGATTAATCTTATAAGATATGAATGAGAAATGGACTTAGAAGCCTAAAAATTGTATTTTTGAGTTTGGATTTTTCTAATTATTTGTAGTTGGGTTTGGGCATGGCTACATATGTAATTAAGTATAGATTAAGAAAAATCATTCTAATGATTTCTTTATCTTATTAATCCTTCTTTAAAAGCAATAAAAGTGCCATGAGGTGTGGTTCAACATTATATTAGATATATTAAAGATAAAGATGGGAATTAAATTGTAGTTAATAAACCTTGGTAAGGCTTAATATAATTTCACCTATTATAAAAAAGAATAACATGTTGTGAATGTATAAAGACATAAGATGACCTAGGAAGAGTTTGTTTAAGTCATAGTGTGGGGACCATCTAGAGTAACTCCATTATATGCATTGAGAAATATAAAATCGAGTTGATGCCATTATATGGTTTAGTGATAGTAAAGGTGAGTTATGTGTGCAAGTGTAGGCTTAAGGTAAGGTTATGATGAGATTGGTCAGTAAGTTAAAGTTTGAGATAAGTTTCAGGTTTGTCATCTTTATGTTGGTGTTGATTTGACAATAGAAAAAGTTATGTACTATATCTTAAGGCATGTGAAGGTTACAAGTGAGATGGAAGTAGGATAAGGAAATGAGTACCACATACCCTTTAAGGATACATAGATGTTAGTCATATTCATTTGAGTAATTCATACACTAGTACCCTTGTGACAAATATTGATATAGGAAAAAGAGAAGTTAGACATAGTACAAGATTTTTGAGATGATCATGGGATAGATAAGGATAAAAATGTAGTAAAATCCATGCAAATGTTGGTGACAGTTTTAACATTCAAGTCAAGAATGGTAATTGGTCATTCTTAAATAGATGACTCAAATTATACCCAATAAATATGCAATCTAAAAAATAGAAATGCAATAACCTAATCGCCTAGTGCATCATCGTGCTTGAAGAATGGCAAACCTTAAAGGTAAAGTTTGTATGGTACACAAGATTAAAAAAAAAATGTAGAATGAATTAGATAATTTGATACCTATATAGTGGAAAGAAAGAATAACATAAAAAAGGATAGCATAATACACTAAAAGAGAAGGACATACGAGAAGGAGAGGGTATAAACCTTATAAATGATAAAGAAAAATGGAAGGAATAGAATGAAGTTAGATCCTAACTCTTACTTAAGGGAGTCTATAGTCATAATCAATTAGGAAGATCATTGTGTTATTGGTAGAAGTGCAACTCCTATAATGCACTATTAGATCATATACTATAGGGGTCCTAATTACTTTTGATGTGGCATTGATGTTGAAATAAATTTACAGTAAAGTCATTATGATTATGAGTCAAATGTCTAATTGTCTATGCTGTAATGATAGTATATTTTTCCTAAATCAGTGTCTCATCTTTTTTAAATAATAGGGAAGAGGATTGAAACATGATGGCCACCTAATGTAATGTGGTTGTGTTCAGTAAGTGATGTTAAGACTTTGCATCTTACTAATAGTTTTAGGATCTTTCCTTACATATAAGGTGATTAGTGAAACTCCTTCAGCATGGATGAAAGATTTTCCTTCTTACATAAGGTAAAGAAAAGAATCATCCCTAGTTTATAAGTCATTATTTTTTCTCATCTCATAATTAAGTGAAATGTTATTATTCTTTACCTAGCTACTCAAACATAAATTCTTTTTCCATATGTTAAATGATGGAAATACCCATTTCGCTAAGCAAATTATAATATAATAATAAGTGTATAATATGCTAAGATATGTAGGATGATAGCTCTTTAGAGCCTTAGTGTATGACAAAAAGTGCCTATAAGGTTATAGTGATGAATGATGTTAGACATAAGTGACCATACAAGGATGAAACATGAGAGGCTCAAGATAAGATGGTATGAAAAGATTAGAAAAAATTAAGTATGCATGAAAGTTAAGTTTACTTAGCTATATATGAGACAAAAAGGAGAAAATGATTGGTATACTAGATGAAATAAAGTGTTTAATCCTGAGAACTTGACTCAAAAAGATTGAAGGTCACATGGTGAGGATGTTAACCTAAGAGAAGATGTGAATTAGTTACAAAATAAAACCTTAAAAACCTTTTAAAAAGTTCCTTGAGTTCAATTAGGAGTGGAATATGCAATTTAAGTTCTCATTCTCTTAAAAACATCTTAAAGTTATAAAAAGGAAGAAGATAAAGACACATAAGTTTTATAGTAATTTGACAATGTAACTACATCCACTCTTTAAGTATCTATTGAAGTCTTTACTTTTTCAAGAATAACCTCTACATTTATAGGTGTATCAGTGACCTCTCTTTTTTTTTATTTAAGCATAAGAAAAACCTTCTACAATAATCTCTTTTTACTCGCTCAAGAGATATCAAATTCACTCCAATGGTTTCGTAAGCTAAATTTAACTCTTATTCAGAATAAGCTTTAAGTGTTTAAGATAATAATATAGGCAACAATATACACTTGGTGCATAATTTTTATAGAGACTCAAAGTTTTGTTTCTAAAACTAAAATGATTGACTCTTTTATAAAGCACATGTGGTCCTTATATAGGGAAAGCCTTAAAAAATTAGAAAGTAGACATAAGAAAAGTTTTTTGAAAAGTTTTAGAACTATAGTCATCACAACCCTTCAATAGTGGATGAATTTCCTTAATTAGCATTAAATCTCTAATGACACTTAACGACTTTCTTTTTGGCATTAGATCCTTTCATGATCTTATAACCAATAGTCACTAAAAATCTTACACTATCCTTAAATGTTTAATGGTCTAAGGATGCCTTTTCCACTAGTGTTGATTTTTATCAACAACCATTGTAGCTTTTCATACAACAATCATTGAAATTGTTCCATAGACATTGAATTTCCTTTTAACTTATTACATAGGCATTAAATCTTCTAACGAGCATTGAATCAATTATCCATTAGGAAAAATAGTTAAGGTACTTTTTGAAGTCTTTTTTAATTCATCGATATTCATTGTCTATCTCCTTAGAGGATAAAAAATCTTGGAATTACATTATAAACATTTTCCCTATTATTGACATAAAAATAGTCTTAATAAGAAAAATACTCAAATAATAAGTTAGAACTTCTCAAGATTTTATTATCATTTAAAACATATCATTCAATCATATGATTAACATAAATGTTTGTCGATGATCATTTTGGGCAAATTAATACAGGCATGTCATATCTTTATGAAAATGAACTAAATTGTGTCCTTTTGGCTTTTTGAACTAGATTAAAGTAGATCCCCAAAACCCTTTTCACAATTCATTTGGATTCTACTAGGTGAATAACTTAAAAGCTAAAAATTTAGATGGATAGTAAAACAAAACTTAAAGATTGCATTGATAATAAAAGATTAACATATTTCTTGGGATGGAAATGGAAACCATGCAAATTAAAATGCTAAAACTCAAATTGGCTTAGGAGGATTTTCCTATAAAAGTTGTGTTTTTGAGTCCCTGATCGATGTTTGATCCCTTGAGTGATTGTTATGTTTGATTGATGATTAATCCCTTTACCTTGATCCTAATTTCTCCATTTAATCTTTCCAGATTTTCTAACTCTTATGATTGTTGCTTCACTTCTCCACTTCCTTAGTAGTTATCTTGCTCTAGAAAACTTCTTTTAATGTCTTTAAATCACCCACTCCCATGATAATAAAAAAAAATTTATTAAAATAAAAATTATTTAACTAATGAAATTTTGTCTTAAGATAACATTGGGTACAAAGAATGCCTCCAACATATATATGACTTGGCTCAAAGAACTATATATATATATATTCAAGCCCATCTTCATCTTTTACATTTTATTTCATAAAAATTTCAAACAAAACCCATTTTTTGACTTTTAAAACATCCATCCATTTTTATCAAAACTCTTACCTACCTCTGCCTTTACCAAAACCTATACCTACCTCCATTCTTAGCAAATATGAAGAACTATCTCAAATTCTTTTAGAAATCAGACTCTTTCCTCTTTTCTTTCTTATTCTTCTTCTTCTTATTCTTTTTGAAAGCTTGAATTCGTAATTTATACCAACTCTGTTTGAAGTCTCACTTTTTTTTATTACAACCTTTATTATCAAGAAGATTTTTCAAGTGATTCTTAAAATTTCATACCCTTACCAACTCTTTTCTCCTTTTCTTTACAAACACATTTTGAAAACTCTTGCCGATAATAAAACACATCTTTTTTCATTTCAATATTTGGTGATCTTCTTCAATTCTTAATCCTTGGTATTAGGAAGTGTTTTCTCTCCACCACCATTTGAGTCTTTAACTCTTGACAAATTAAAATATCCACTTTAAGCGTATGAGAGAAGAAAAATTTTAAAAAAAAAGTGTCTTTTTTTACCCATTTTGATTTTATTATTGTCCATTATTAATGGGTTTGTGTGCAATATAATTTAGTTTTTACAAATGTAGCTTTGGTAGCTTTAAATGTTTATTAGACTATATAAAAAATTTAAGCTTTAAAAATCAAGCCTGAGTTTAGCTTGATTGTGTGTCTGACATTTTCATGATGTATAGATGTGTATATTTGATTTGTGCCTTGGATAAAATTTATTATATCAAAATAATTGCGTTAATGATCTTAAAGATTTGTGTGAAATTTTTATGAATCTTGAAAATTTTTGCTATTTTTCCATGTAAAAATTAAGTCAGCTTGAGAATTTGAACATTGGCTAAATTCCAATATGTCATTATTTATCTCTTAGTCGTAAGGACAAGAAGTGGACTAATGTAAAATATATTGCATATATAGCTTTTTGAAAAAAAAAATATTTTAGAAGGTTGTTTTCATATGAGACTTCGAGATTTATTCTTGGCCTAATTATGATAGAATTAATATTTTAGGTTATTTTGTGTGTCTCTTAGTTTTTGGACTTGGCATTTTTGGAGTTTATAAAAAAAAATTTGTCATAGGTTATGGTAAATTAAATTTAATCTTGATTTTTTTTTTGAGTATTTCCTTTGTGAACTAGATTGTTTCAGCGTCATGAGATCTCTATTGAGTTAAAAACCATGGAATTTTCATGATCTCTGAACTAGAAAGCTAGAATATAGTTTCAAGACATTTATCAACTTATTTACATTCTTAAGAAAATAATTGAGATCCTTTTAAAAACTTATAGTCTTGTCATCTTTGTAACCTAAGAAATTAGTATAATGCTTTTAATATATTTTTTTGTTCATGTTTTATACATTTGGCATATTTTCAAAATTTACTACATGCATATATAATTTGCTAAATTTAAATGCATATGTACTTTGCTTTGAATTTTCCATTTCTTAATATTTATGAACTTTAATCTATAGGTCATGTGATAGCTTCTTCACCTTTTGATGATGCTTCTTATATTTCTTTTGGTTCACCAGGAGTTTTTGTTATGCCAAAGAGGAAAATATTTGAAGAACATGTGACCCCAAGGCATGGCAGATTGATAATAGGCATTGGAGCTATATGTTACAAGTTTAATGGGCATTGATAAGAAAAAACAAATGTTGTCACTTGTAATGGCTAGTTTGGAAAAAAGTTGTCAGACTTAATGGTGCAAATATCTAAGGCCAGCCTAAAGATCTGTTTCAACTTCAAGGCGTAATCACAAGGGGAAGGCTTCAAAGGTTCAAAGAACCAATTGAGTTATTCATGCAATAAGGAATAACCATTGGGCTAACCCAAGAGGAACAAAGGAAGAAAGAAACCCAATTGTCTAGAGATGGCAACATGGACTCTTCAAAGGAAGTCTTTAGCTTGATCCATTAGAGCCTAACATGTGGAGGGGCCCATGACCATTGTTATTCGACCAAGGCACCATTTGGAGGCCTAATTTAGCTAAGTATGAATAAAACTTCCTCATTAAGCCAAATTGCTCTCTTAAACTAATTAGGAACTTTTGTATTTACTTATGTAAGAAATTTCTTTTATAATTAGGAAGATATCTAATGTATCTTTTAACTATTTCTTATTTAGTTTAGGAGTATCATTTTTTCCTAAACAAATTAGACAGATTTCAAAGACTATTAAGGGAGTAATTCTTAGAGTTTCTAGAAGCTTTGTAAAGGCTATAAATAGCCCTTCTAATTTATCCAAAATCAATCATTGAGGAATATTTCTTTTAGCTAATTAGTTGTGAGAGTTAATTTTTTTTGTTAAGTTTTAATAGGATGGTGAAATTGTAAGTGAGTTCTTAATAATTTCACAAACTTATTTAATTTAGGTTTTAAATTGTTTAGTTAATTTAATACTGAGATTAACATCTCTTAAATCTTTATAATCTAGGTTGCTAGAAATAAGTTTTCTAGAGCTCTAATTGGGATTTGATAGTTTATCTTATTGATCTTTGAATTACGGCTTGGAACTTGTGTTCTACATATGAATAAACATCCAAAAATTCAACCTTGTTCGTATCATTTGGTATCAGAGCCAAGGTAATTCAAGATCAAAGGTATCTATCTTTTATGTTCTTGCATTGTTCTTAGTTCATCAATTCACCTTCTTCACTTTTCATCTTCAATTCTGTTATATCTAAATTCTTGCATCTAAATCTATTTCTTTTCATTATTTTTACCTTCATTAGTCTAGTTTCATCATCATATATCACATTGAAAAAAAAAAATTCAAATTCCATTAAAATCTCATACTTGTGCAAAAATTCCTTAAATTAAGCAACTTTGCAAAATCTTTGATCTCTTGTGTTTCTTCCTTCCAAATTCAAATTTCTTCATTAATGAACCCTTTTGTGTCCTTAATTGCATAATTAAAGTGATTGATTCAAGAAATTTCTTAAAATTTGAGAGTTGCCAAAATCTCCTTAAATTAATGAAACTTTGATTCTAGCTTATTTCTTACAATTTCTTCATCCTTCTTCCTTTCAAATTATTTCTCTTTATTACTAATAATCTTTTTGGAATTTCTCTTGTATCTAGGACTGAACCATAGCTCGAAATTCAAGAGAGGATAAAATTACCAAAATACCCCTAGATGAGCTAAATTTGATTTCTTGTATTTTTGAGTTTTTTTTTATTTTTTTATTTTTTTTATGTTTCTTGCAATTCTAAGTTTGATTTTAGCTTTAAAAGTTAAAGAAAAAAAAAGAAAAGAAAGAAAGAAAGAAAGGAAAAAAAAACAAAGAAAGAAAGGCAAAAAGGAAAGAAAAGAAAAAAAAAGAACATAAAAGAAAGGAAAGAAACTAAGAATTGCAAAGGTATTGTTTAAAGGCCAATTTTGAAATCCCTTTTATCATTCGGCCTAGACATATTTCTTACCATATTCAAAACACCAATTTTCACTTTTAATTTCCTTCTAAACTATTATATTACTATTAGTTTTTTAGAAATTTGTTTATGTAACTAATTATATTCTTTTCAATTCTTTTGTTTTCTAAGTATTTTAAGAACTAGTTTTTACTTGTTTGTGTTTTGTTTAAGATTCCCTTGACATAAAGTAATTTAGTCCTCAAAGAACTTAAAAAAAAAGAATTTTAAGAGGTAAAAGGTAAACAATGATGAGCTCATAAGAGGGAAAAAACCAAGTTTGAGTTAAACACAAGTGTGAGTGCTATCAATTGAGTGTAGACACATGAGGAAGCATTTGTGAGTATTTTCTTGTGTTATTCTACTAACCATGGAAAAACCTCAAAGTGATCTGGAGTGGAAATTATTTTATGAAAGCTATGTAAGATACTATGTCCCTAATACAACAAGAGTTAAAGAGGTGAAACAACAACTTGGAAGCATTCATACATCCAATTCCAACAATACCCACACCCATTTTAGACAACCAAGGCATGTATATTCACTCATGAGGAGGAGGATGGTGATTCCATGGAGGAATTGTCCCAAATATCAAGCAGGTGAGATAACAATCTTAATGGCATCAAGATGAACATTCTTACCTTCAATGGCAAGGGTGATCCTAAGGCATACCTATCATGGGAAAAAAACATAGATTTTATTTTTTATTATCACAACTATAGTGAAGAAAAGAAAATTAAGCTTTTTATTATTGAGTTTGTAGATTTATTGTTTAGTAGGACCAATTAAAATATACTAGAAAAAGATGTGGGGATGAGCCTATTTGTATCTAGGAAGAAATGAAAAGAATTATGAGAAAAAGATTTGTACCTAGCCATTGTTATAGGGATTTGCGCAACAAATTGCAAAGGCTTGTACAAGGTGCTAGGAGTATGGAAGAATACTACCAAGAGCTTGAGGTGACATCGATTAGGGTTGGGATTCAAGAATCCATGGAGCAAATAATGGCAAGGTTTCTTGGAGCAAATAATGACTTTAGTCAGTTTTATGCTGCTTGTGAAAAGGATGCTCATGAACAATATTTCAGGCATGATGAGTTCTTATTCAAAAATAACAAGTTATGTGTGCCTAATTGTTCCTTGTGTGAATTACTTATAACGGAAGCACGTCGAAGGGGTTTAATGGGACATTTTGGAGTACAAAAGACTTTAGATTTTTTGCATGAACATTTATCAAAAGATTTGTGATAAATGTGTTGCATGTAAACATGCTAAGTCTAAATTTAAACCATATGGATTATACATCCCTTTACTTATTCCTAGCATACCTTGGATTAATAGTTCAATGGACTTTGTTTTGGGTTTGGGTAGGTCTAAAAAAGGTAATGATTCTATTTTTATTATGGTTGACAGATTTTCTAAAATGACACACTTTATTCCATGTCATAAAACTGATGATGCCATTAATGTTGCAAACTTATTTTTTAAAGAAATTGTGAGATTACATGATCTGCCTAAAACTATTGTTAATGATAGGGATACAAGATTTTTTAGTTTCTTTTGGAAAACTTTGTAGGGAAAGTTGGGAACTAAGTTGTTGTTTTCTATTACTTGTCACCCCTAAATCGATGGACAAACTGAAGTTGTGAATCAAACTCTAGGACAATTGATGTGAGTGATGATTAAAAGGAACTTGAAAACATGGGAAGAATGTTTACAACACATTAAATTTGAGTATAATCATGTTGTTCATTCATCCACTCATTATTATCCTTTTGAAATTGTTTATGGATTTGTTCCTTTAAGACCTTTGGACTTACTTCCTTTGCCTTTGGATTTGAGATTAAATAGGGATGGGAAAAAGCAGGTAGAATTTTTTAAGTCTTTACATGAGAAGATTCGTATGAAAATTAAAAAAAGGAATGAACAAGTTGCCAAACATGCTAATAAAGGGCATATAAAACTTATGTTTGAACCTGGAGATTGGGTTTAGGTACACTTTAGGAGAGAAAGATGTCTTAATCTTAGAAAGAGCAAACTTAACCCTAGAGGCAATGGACTTTTTCAAGTTTTGGAAAAGATTAATGTTAATGCATATAAGATTGACTTGTCTAGTGATTACAATGTTAGTGCTACTTTCAATGTTGCTAATTTGTCTCTTTTTGACTTTGATGAAGTATTGATTCGAGGACGAATCCTTATGAGGAAGGAGGGAATGATGCAAATATCCAAGGCCAACCTAAAGATCCACTTCAACTTTAAGGCCCAATCATAAGGGGAAGACTTAAAAGGTTCAAAGAAGCAATTGGGTTATTCATACAACAAGGAATAACCGTTGGACTAACCCAAGAGGAACAAAGGAAGCAAAAAGCCCAATTCCTTAGAGATGGCAACATAGACTCTTCAAAGAAAGCCCTTAACTTGATCTATTGGAGCCTAACATGTAGAGAGGCCTATGACCATTGTTATTTGGCCAAGGCACCATTTGGAGGCCCAATTCGACTAAGTATGAAAAAAAACTTCCTCATTAAGCGAATTCCTCTCTCAAACTAATTAGGAACTTTTGTATTTACTTATGTAAGAAACTTCTTTTATAATTAGGAAGATATCTAATGCATCTTTTAGTTATTTCCTATTTAGTTTAAGAGTGTCCTTTTTCCTAAATAAATTAGACAGATTTTAAAGACAATTTAGGAAGTAATTCTTAGGGTTTCTAGAAGCTTTATAAAAGCGATAAATAGCCCTTTTTATTCAATCAAAATCAATCATTGAATAATATTTCTTTTAGCAAATTAAGTGTGAGAGTTAATTATCTTCTTGAGTTCTAATAGAACTTGGTGAAATTTTTAAGCGAGTTCTTAATAATTTCACAAACTTATTTAATCTAGGTCTTAAATTACTTAGTTAATTTACGATTGAGATTAACACCTCTTAAATCTTTATAATCTACGTTGCTAGAAGCATGTTTTATAGAGGTCTAATTTGGAATTTAGAGTTTATCTTGTTGATCTTTACATTACGACTTAGGACTTGTGTTCTACATATGAATAAAGATCCAAAAATTCAACCTCATTCGTATCGCTTAACTTTAAGTACTCTAACAACTAGTTTTGTTGTTTGGGTATATAAGGAGCATTTATGAAGATCAAATGGATTGATGAAAGCTTGTGAACAACTTGTAAACATTTTGCAAGCTTTTTGTGCAAACCTTTTGGTGTTGCTTTTATGTTTAGGTAGAGTATGGATTGTTTTTAGTACTCTTTTAAGAGTAAGTTTTCTTAAGTATTAAAAGTGTATTTGCTGCCTAATTTGAGAGCTATTGACATTGTTTGGATATTTTCTGGCTAATGGTTGTAAAGGTTGTATTATGCCTAAAAAATACCAAAGGAAAGGTTGTCCTTGAGTCTGTAAAAGGAAAGGTTCTTCTTTAGCTTGGAAAATGGAAGATTTTGTTCTTAAGCCTAGAAAAAAATAAAAGGCCTAAGTGAAAGCTTAAGGTGTGGAGTAGGCATGTTGTCAAACCACTATAAAATCTTTATATCAATTTATATGTGTGGCTTCTGTTATTTTTGTTGTTATTGTTTGTGTTTTTATTTACACCCCAATTCACCCCCTCTCTTGGTTTGCCTCATCTACCACTCATTTCAATAATTGGTATCAGAGCCCAACCTCTTTTGAAGCTTAATTGCAATAGGTACACGATCATGGCATCTATTAAGTCTTTGTACTGTGAAAGCTTTCTAAAAAATGGGCCAACTAAAACTAAAGGAAGCAGTATGTCAATGGAGATAAAAGATCACTATCAAGAGGAAAGAAGGAGAAGGAGCTTAATGAATCAAAAGGGGTCCCTCCTAATGAGGTATGTGGACTTGATGATGACATCAAAAATATGTTCATAGTAGAAAATTTGATTGAGGCCCTAAAATTAACAAATAATGACTTGGATAAAATTTTCTCTAGAAATATGATTTTGAGAAATGAAAATGAATTGTTGAAAATGAAATTTTCTCTATTTCTTAAATTAAAGATGAGAATCTAAATGTCATTAATTGTTTGAAAAAAAGAAAAAGAGGAACTGCTTTCAAAAGCATTTTTCTTAGACTCAATGAAAGATAATTTTTTAAACTGAAAATTGATGCTTTTGAAAGTGAAAATGAAGAGTTAAATTCTGAAAAGAAATTTTATGAAACTCTTTCTAAACAAAATGACAGCTTAAAAATGGAGGTTTTGGACTTGAAAAACTTTCTTTCAAATTTTATTTAAGGAAAAGAAAAACTAGATTTACATTTGGGCTCTAAAAGAGATACTAGTGAGAAACATGGCATTAGATATAATCATGCCTCTTCCTCCACTTCCAAAAGTATATTTGTTAGAGCTTCACCTTCTAGAATACCTAATGTCCAAGGTGTTGAATCACTAAACTCTTCACAAAAGGCAAATGCTAATGCAAAGCCTAAAAGCACAACACTAACACATGCATACACTAAAAATCATGCTTATATATGTGCATCTCACAAGCCAAAAAGGCAAAAAGTGCTACAATTTGCACCTAGAAGAAAAATTACACATGAACACACTCATTATAGGGTGTATATACAAAAGACTTATGTGTATGATCATAACTACTCTCACTCACACTTTCACAAGCCAAAGGCAAATCAACCTTTACTTATGGAACCAAGTATGGAAAGAATAAAAAGGTTCTTTCACATGTTAGGCTTTAATCCTTTAAGATGCAACCTCACACTTACTTTATAAATGAGTTTAAGAAAGCATATGATGACAATGTTTTTATTGTGAAAAATTTAGCCATAAAGTGTACGTCTATTATGCTTGGTTAAGAAATGAACATGTTTATGTTGTTAACCCACAAAGGTCCAAAAGAAAATGGGTACCAAAGAAAGCATAATTTTGTAGGTTTAAAAGCTCCTCACCCTCTGCTCAAAATGGAGAATCAAATGGTGATTTGAGCTGCATGATTCAAAGAGGCTAATGCATTTTGGACATCATAAACTGTAATGTATCTCTATCTCTCTTTGTTGCTTACCATGCTTTTGTTAGGGGGGAATTTGTATTATGGATCTTTGGTAACTATCCTCTCTCTCTTGCTTTCCTCAACATATGAATAGAACATGTGAAATATCAATTGAATTATTGTTTCAATATCTTGAGAGATTTGTTAGAAGAAATCATCAAGACAGAGGGAGTTTTCTTTCACTAAGTATTCTATATTTTAGGAGTTTGCTTTGAGAATGTCGATCAAAATTCTTTTAGAGGAATATCTTTCCTTCAGTTTTAACAAAAAAATGGGAGAACGCCTAGTATATCATTTTATCATGATGACAAAAAGGGGAAGAATTTTTATGGATGCTTTAATTAAATGATTGAATGCTTAAATTGGTACTTATTTGGTATCACTTATTTGATGGATACACTTGTTTGAACTCTTTTGGTAGGATAACATTTAGCATGTGTTTAACATCCAACAATTGGCATCCTATGTGATATCTAGCCTTGTAAGCATCATTTGTATTTTGGTGTTGTAACATTTAGTATCTTCTATTTTTAAAGTTTTATATTTTTAAGTATTTAGTTTTGTCATCATTCAAAAAGGGGGAGAATGTTGTGTTAAAGGGGAAAATGTTTGAAGAACATGTGACTCCAAGGCATTGACATTACTTATCCGCTTTGAATAATGTGTTTTGAATGATAATAAAATATGACAAAACCTTAAGAAGTTTTAATATTTGTATTTTTAATGTTTTTGTATCTCTTAGGGAGAGAATGTTAGGGGATAATGGTATGAATGCTTGGGGGATATATGACCCCAAGTGTTTTTGTATAAGAGGTGTAATTATGAACATTTAACGGGTATTGGACAATTGGTCAAGTATATTTGTGCACATTGAACCTCGCAATAGGCATTGTGTTTTTGCAATGGGAATTGATCTTCCCCTTACAATAACCATTGCATAGTCGCAACAGGCATTGAAAAAGTGCCCAAGATTGACATAAGTTACTAGAACTCGAAATTGACGTTGGTCCTTCTCTAACAAGTATTGCCAACAGGCATTGCAAGTTCCTTAATGGGCATGGAAAATAACTATGCAGAGTTGAAAAAATACAACATTAATTTTATGCTTTCTAGACAATCCACAATAGGCATTTTTTAGCACTAAAATTGTATTTGTTGTATAATTAGAGAGCCATTGACATTGCTTGGATCTTTTCTTACTAGTGCTTGTAAAGGTTAGTATTGTGCCTAGAAAAATTCCAAAGGAAAGGTTATCCTTAAGCTTATAAAAGGGAAGGTTCTTCCTTATCTTAGAAAAGGGAAGGTTTTGTTCTTGTGCCTAGAAAAAGAATAGAAAGGCCTAAGTGAAAGCTTAGGGAATGGAGTAGGCACGTTACTAAAACACTATAAAATCTTTATGTTGATTTATGTGTGTGGCTTTTGCTATTTCTATTATTGTTTATGTTTTTATTTATAATCCAATTCACTCCCCCTTCTTGGGTTGCCTCATCTGCCACTCATTCTAATAGTTTTGGCCATTGGTCCTGCTTTGTGTATTTGAGGATCCAACACTTATTTTCCTTTATCCTTAGCTTGATGGGTATAAACTTTTATAAATATTAGCAAAATTAAGTCTTAACATATAAATCATGATGCACATGATCAATTTTATGTATGTGTTTGGAGATCTAAACTTGTTCTTATTTTATAAAGAAATGCTTAAATTTAAAATGGCTATACAACCTCTATTATTTATATATCTATCACTCTTACACAAATCAAACTTTGCCCCATAGCCATTTCTTACCTTGCATCATGCTACCATACATACTTTCGTATAACTACTCTATTAAACCTCTACATACTAATACCAATAACCACCTTGCATGTTCCAACCATTTGTGTTGATGTTATATTGGATCTCATGATTTTCTTTAGAGATCTAACTCATTACCACACTTATGTGTGATGGTGATCTATTGAGCTAAACTTTGTAGAGAAAAAAATAAAAAAAAAAAGGGAAAAATGGCCATGAGGCCTTTTTTATTAAAAGTGGCTAGGTAGATTAATTTTACATTAAAAAAAAAAGAAAATTTTGCCACTATATTGGTCATACATTTAAACGTTAGCTCACATTTATAATTAAACTCAAAGCTTAAGGAATCTATTTTATGGTCTGTTGGCCCATAGCACTAAGAAGGGGGGTTGAATTGGTGTGTGAAAATTAAAAATAGAAGAGTAGAAGAGAAATGAAGACACGATTTATAGTGGTTCGAGTATAATTGACCCTACGTCCACTTCCCAATTCTCAACAATTGGGTATTCCATTAACTATCAATGGTGTTTTCAAGCTCACACCAAACTTTTACACTTGTGTTTTCTAAGGCTCACACAATAACCTTTTCACTTGTGTTTTAGAGGCTCACACACCAACCTTTACACTTGTGTTTTTTAGGCTCACACAACAACCTTTAAACTTGTATTTTTTAGGCTCACATAAAAACCTTTACACTTGTGTTTTTCAGGCTCACAAAACAACCTCTCTAAAGTGTTTTAACAGTCTAACACTTTAACCTTTACAAATGGTGTTTATGCTCACACCAAACAATCAATTAAAGAAGAGAAAAGATTGAGTAGTAAAATTGCAAAAGTTTGGTGATGAAGTTATTAATTCTCTTTCATTTACATCTGTTTGGTGAGGTATTTACAGCCTCTACCCACCAAAGAGATGTTTCAATAAAACTGGTACAAAATCTTTAAAGTGTGCTAGACAAATGCTTGACGGGCTTCATTCATGGTCGTTATTACTCTTACGCAGTAGCGAATTCTGAATTTCCATACGGGAGCTAAAAATTGTGACGAAAAATCCCGTTTGTGTCTAACGACTAGTATATATGGTAGCTTCTCATTGGTTCACTAGGAAAATATAGTCGTTGTCTTTCAATTGCTAAATAAAAGTAGCGATCGCAAATTACTTTGTGCAGGATGCGAATTCGTTTGCCATAACTTGCATTCTCCATTTCACGAATCGTAGTCGCTACCAACTCATAGGCTTTGCGATTTTTGTCTTCCAACGGTCACCTAGGACACTTGTCATGCTCTAGTTATGGACTTGCTGCCATCTTGAGTTACTTTGAAATTCGCGTGACGACTGAGGTATGACACACATTGCGAATTCGTCTGGCATTTTTGGACTCCTTCTTTTGAATGAATTGCGGTCAAGAATAGCTCCGCAATTTTGCCTGCCTGATTTTCAGCATGTTTTAACATGAGTCGCGGTTGTGAATCCTAAATAATGGTCGTGATTTACATGTTACTTTGGAGTTTAACAACTTTTTTCATCTCTTTTTAGGAGATTTATCTATTTCTGCAAAATCAACACTTATTTAAAATATTAGTATGATCAATCTCCTTTGTCAATATCAAAAGAAGTTCTAGACTTAGGAACCATCCTAGTCTAACATTCTCCCCCTTTTTGATTTTGACAACTTGGATTGATCCAAAGTGAAAAATAAGTATAGAAAAGTAAAATTGAATCATACTTAGATCATGCTTAGCAAAAA
>CATIWR010285346.1:0-22368 GCA_949677035.1 Omphalea diandra
ATATATATATATATATATATATATATATATATATATATATATATATATATATATATATATTACCATAAAATTCTCGGCCATTATTACTGGTTATAATTTTTTTTTAAAAAAAAGGCCAAATTCTTCCAAAATAAATTGTACTTTATTGGTAAGGCCTAACTTTAACTTTGTTGGTAAGGCTCAACTTTTAGATTGTTCTATTTGGGCTTTGCCCAAAAATTGGGCTAGCTCTCGTTGTTAAACCCATATGTAAAAAATAATTATAAAATAGCCTATGCAGATCTTGAACCTGTGACCTTCGCATTACTGACAGGACA
The DNA here is from genome assembly GCA_949677035.1 of Omphalea diandra. NCBI lineage: Eukaryota > Viridiplantae > Streptophyta > Magnoliopsida > Malpighiales > Euphorbiaceae > Omphalea > Omphalea diandra. The sequence goes on from CATIWR010285346.1 coordinate 318, forward strand.
TTTCAAACCAGCTGAAGTAATGAACGTTAGATAGACTGCATGTCAAACCAGAAAAAAAAATAATAATAATAATGGACTTTGTTGCCTCTGATCAGGCTATGTTAGCTTTTCTCTTATATAATATACCTAATTATTTGGAAAATGAAATATTTTCTTCATGCAATGTTGGTATTAGTATTTAAAAATAAAAATAAAATGGGTTCCTACTTCTATGAAACGAGATATGAGGTGCAGGATAAAATTGGATTGCATTTTTCATACGGTTATGGGGAGTTTCCTTGGAAATTCTAAGTATTGGAATATAGCCAAAATACAATGGGAAAAGAGAAGATACTTCTAGAAATGATGTCAAAACTTGCCAGTGAAATTAGTTATGTAGAAAAGAAAGAGCAAACCAACTATAATTGAATTATTTATTTATTTTTATTAGTCAGTGCAATCTAACCTAACCCATTACCCTTTTTTATTCACTTTTGATAACCTATCTTACATTATGTGTGGTTTTACTTCAAAAGTCAGAATTTAGAATCCCATACAACATAGATTTACCACTGTGGAATATATATATATATATATATATATATATATATATATATATATATATATGATGATGATGATGATGATGATTAATGATGATTTAACTTTTTGTACATCTTGTATCATATATCAATAATTTTAAGTTTAATTTAATGTGAGATTTGGATTTATGATAAGAATTTTAAAAGTTAATTCAAAAAATTGCTACAACTAAAAGTTTTGATAAAATTAAAAATAAAAAAAAAAAGTTGAAGTTCATGTAGGTTTTGCTGTTAGGCATTTATCATTTTCCTTTCAACTTTAGTTAGTATATATCTATAAAAATATAGTACATTATATTTGATTAATTAGAGGTTTGAGTAGTAGTTTAGGTCTAATATTGTAAGCTTATTATAATTTATGAATATCAATATATAATTGAAATTCAATTTTATATTTGGCTAAAAAGTCTTTTATCCTCAATTATTGTGTGCCAAGCCAAAAAAAAATATTTGTAGGAATAACATATTTTGCAAGTAACTTTGCTACACAATTGATATATTATAGCTCAGTAGTATATTAATGATAGAATATGGAGATTCATTTTTATATTTGCTAATAACTTTACTCATTTTGACTGTTTGATGGAAGCTCAAGATCATATCAAGAAAAGCAAAAAGGCACCTAACATACGAGCTATTAGCACGAAAAATTAAAAAGCACAATTTACTTTCGACTTCTACTTAATTTAATTTGGTTATTATTTTAGATGATCCAAAAACTTTAATTAATTAGAAATTTGATTCAAACAGACATCATTTAGTTAGTACTTTTGTGAGAAGTAGAGTATCTTGAATTTGATTCTTTTTATTTATGATTATAAAGATGGATTTTACTAATTTAGCCAAAGCAACTAAAAGGTGAGGATTATCCTTTATTATCTTTATTACGTATTACTATTTTGATAGGACCTCTAATAAAAAAAAAAAACAATAATGATGAAAAGTAATCTGAAAATCTAGAGAATAATGTCAAAATCTCTTTATATATATATATATATATAGAGTGCCCGTTGCTAACCATCATAACAATTAGTGTGAATATTAAATAACTCTATATTTTTATTTTATAGGAATTGGTGCAAGAATAAAATAATCCTACATTAAAATTAGTGCAACCATTAAACCATAATTAGGGCCATTCGATCTTGATCTAATGGAAAAAAAAGTAATAACTATGAATAGGTAAATAATGGAGTAACCATTAAGAACACACCTATATATATATATTGACACTCTTATACTAAATGGTTCATTGAATAAAGTTTTAAAATTTTTTATTACTTAGTTAAAGATTAAAAAAAAGTTAATATACACTAGAGATACTTTTTTAATGTCCAAATTACTCTTCATCTCATTTCTAATTTCGTTGTTGTAATGTGTTGGATTTTGTTATAGCATATTTACGAGGATATAAAGCAAGGAGCGATAATATAAAAAAGCAATTTGGGCATTAAAATAAGTATTTTATTGATTTTTTTAGTTTAACTTACAATAAATGCCTTTAAACTTGATCAAAGAACTATTTAGTATAATGATTCCAAAACAAAAGGACGTAAAAGTATTTTTGTTATAAAATAAATAACTAATATATATATATATATATATATAATGTTAAAATATAAGAAAATTTTAAATATTTTATCCAAAAAATCTATTCCCATAAATGCTAAATCATTATTAAATAATAATCGCTCACATATTTCTCATCTATTTTCTTAAATGGAACTACCTTTATTTACATTAGTTATTATTTATTTTGCATAATTTTGATATCTTTACTGTCTTTCATATTTAGTGATTCTATGTATGCGGTTAAACATAAATATTTAGCTCTGGAATCTTTGTCTTATCTTATTTGATTTATTTATAAGTTTAATTATACAGTAATCTTACATTTGTATATAACATCAAAGTTATGTAGACTTAGAAAAATACTAAAAAATAAATTAATCATGCATTGCATAAATTAACTTTTTTTGGCAATAAAAGAGAAAAAAAAAATCATTGAGGATGAAAGAAAAGTGTAAACATAGGAGATTATAGTGATCATATGTCACTCAGATCTCTCCAACATTATTTTAAATTTTTTTATTTCTATTTCAATAATATTCAATTTTTCATTGTTTATAACATATGTATGTAATAAAATTGCAAAATTTTGGAAAAACAATTTGATGTGGTGTATGGTGTTCGTAAAATCAATCAGCCACTTTAAAAAAATAAATTCTTGAAGTTGAAAAATAAAAATAAAAATTATTATTAAATGAATGTTTAAACAATCTTAAAGGTTTAGTAGCACTAAAAAACTAAAAAGAAATAAAAAAAAGAAATTATAAATTGAATAGAAAAGAAAAATAAAATTTAGAATATTTTAAAAGTAAAATATAGTTTACTTTAGCATATATAATTCAATATTTTTTTAATATATTATAGACTCCATAACTCATTTAAAATCTCAATTTTCAATCCATAATAGATGGACTTTCAGTTGGATTATTGATGTTTCAAATGATCTAAAAATTATGCATTTATCTTCTCCACGTTAATATAATTAAATTAGAATATTTACTTTATAATAAAATTACACAAAATAATTTTTAAAATACATGGAATAGAGATTTTTTTTTAAAAAAAATAATAATTGTGGGAATGTGTTTGATTGACACATAGAAATATAGCATGATAATTGTTAATTAATATAAAAATATTCAAACAAATCAATCATTATATTCACTTGGAATATAAATAGGATCTTTTTTTTTTTAAAAGAATTTTAAGTTGTAGGTCATATTCATTGGTTCATTCACTTTATAGGATTTCTAGAGCAAGAATTATCAATAAATAAATAAATATATTATTAATTATAATTACAGTCACAATCACAGTTATTATTATTATTTTTTTTAGAACAATAAAAGATATTTATATTCATAAATAGTCATACAATATTTAAAACAAATAATTTTATGAACCACAACATCAATAATAATTGTATGTTGAAAATAATAATTATCAATATAAGAAGTCAACCACGTAATATATCCCTTAATATTATTTATTTTTTAAGAGGAAACTACTATAATATCAAAACCATGTATTCTCTTAAAAAATTATTAAAATTTATCACAAACAAACACCAAAAGACCTTGTTTTTATAATTGAAAACACTAATGACATGAAATGGAATGATCAATCTTGGACTTTTCCTTTCTGTCTCATCCAACATTCTTGATTTTCAAGAAAATCAGCATATGATTTATGTGCATTGCACTTGTATCACCATCTTCATCTAATAATAATCGTTTTATTAATTCATCATTACCCAAATGCAAAGAGAATTATTATCATCGCTTTACCAAAATTATTGTTGGTTGAAGGTGTCCACTTGCTCTTATGCTATACTTTAGAAGAAAATTGGTTTTCACGATATAAAACTTTTTGAACCAAAATATCCCTACCATTTACGATATAAAACTTTTTGAACCAAAATATCCCTACCATTCACATATAACCCCAACAAATCTGGCTTGTTTTCCATGTAATTAAATCCAAACACTGACCCATTACGTCCATTTAGGAAAAAAGGGAAACTGTTTTAAGACAAGCGTCTCTATTATGATGTCGCTGTCTGTTTCTCTTCGTAATTTTCGTTCGATATTTCCCTCTGCAATTGCTTTCCAAAGAATAATTTCCTTTTGAATTTCACAGATATAAAACAGAAAGGGGAATTGAATTCTGTGCAATTGGAATTGGCAAGCTATCGTATGTTGGTTCAAAGAAGGATGGTAATGAGCTGGAGAAGAGTGGCCAAGTCTCTACAGGCCCTTTTAGCCCACAGCTTGCTTTTCTCATTCTCTCTTTTGCTTGTTCTCAAGCTTGATCATGCACTATCTTACTCCTGGTGGTCTGTCTTTTGTTCTCTTTCATACCCTGTTAATGTAGTGTTTGATTGCTGCGAAAGTTTTTTTTTTTTTATTTTTTTCTTTTAAAGAGGAAAGCTTTAAGCTTTATCGTGTTTTATGGCATTTTTGTGGGGATTCTTGAGTACTCATTTTGTGAAGTTGTGATTTTTATATGGTACAATTACATTTAGAAGGGTTTTGGAGAGTGATTTTAACTACCCCTTGAATGGATTGAGAAAGTAATTTTCTTTTGAAAAAAATTTGTGGGCTTTTTTATTTTTTTTCTTTTTGGTTCTATGTTTAGATAATTATAGACTTGATTATATGATTTTGAATTTTGGGGTGCTACTTTCTTAATTAGCTTTGATTGCCTTTTTTGATGTTGAAATGCTATGATTATAAATCGAATTTTATATGGACAGTTTTCATTTCCAGTTCCTTTTATTGTTAGTGTTGTATAATTCTTTTGTGTTGATATTTCATTCTGAATGACAAGGAGAATCGAAGTTTTACTTTAGTTGATAAGATTGAACTATACATAGTTTACTCACTGTGTTGTTACTATGAGAACCCTAATGTGGTATGCCATTAAGTGCTTCCAATCCTCCAAAGAACTCGTTGCTACTGGTTTACATTGATCCTGGTCAATTATAAATTTTAGTAGGGAGAGTTTGAAACTTAATTAGTTATGGTGGTTAATCATCATGGAGTTTGAATTTGGAATGTGGTGCTAGATTAACTATATTGTTTGAGGGTATAGGTGAGAGTCTTGTCACTCTTATGATTATGCTACAGTGCTAGACAACTGCATTACATACAACTTTCATTGATATACTTGCCACTGGACTGTGTCCTTAATTTCTCTCCTCTTTTTTTGTTTAAAAAAATTTTAAGATCTTATATTTACTGGTTGTATATTTTTAAAGCTGGCTGCAACAATATAATGTATACTCTCTCAATTCAAAATACTTATGGTATAATCATATAGAAGGTTGATGTCATCCTTGCTTCAAATAGATGGATTTACCTACTGTTTTCTGCACAGATTGGTTTCAAGTAATGATCTTATGGATTACTAATGGATTTTGGTGTTTTTGTTTTGATGATGCAGGACTATTTTTGCACCTCTGTGGCTATTTCATGCAGTGGTAGCACGTGGCCAATTTTCCTTACCTGCTCCATCAATGCCCAATGACCGCCATGTATGAGATTTTGTCCCCAATTTATTTTAGATATCATCTCTCTAATACAAAAATTTTGTCTGTTCTTCTTGTGGAAATCTGATTCTGTAATCAATTATTGTAATGGAATGAAAAAAAACCTTCTTTCTCATGGACAGTGGGCACCTTATCATGCTGTCTTGGCAACTCCATTGCTTGTTGCTTTTGAACTACTTCTGTGCATATGGCTTGAGAGCACTTATGGTATATGACAGCATTTGTAATAGCATATTCATTTAATTGTTTCTCTTTTGAATTTCTTTTTTCATTTCCTATATGTATTCTGATATGCCCTAATAGGTAAATTATTCAGTTTAGCCATTCTTTTTCCTATTATAGCCGATGGGCATTATTAAATGTTCACTTATCATTCATAGGTTAGACTACTGATTTAAAGTGTTCAAATTTTATCAATTTATTTTGTTTATTGGCTCAAATGCATCACAGTTGTCAACCTGAAGATAGTTTTTCTGCCATTGTTGGCATTTGAAACAGCAATCTTGATTGATAATATAAGGTACCTTTCTTGTCATCAAGTTGTTGTATTTATTTACCCACAAAAAACCTATAGTGGAATTATATTTTCCTTATCCACTAAACAATCTTACCGTAATTTTATCTCCTCTCTAGGGTAGAATCATTTTAATTAAATAGTCATGTCGATTCACTGGAGGTTCTTTGGTTACAACATATTTTTTGTTCTTGGTTCTGGTAAATGAATTGGTTGTCACTTGTCTTACATGCAGAACAATTGGAATTGGCATAGATAAAATACATGTATTGGATGGAGGGATGTCGTTTCATTCATGTAGTGAGTGAGGTATGGTCCCGAGGTCTTTTTCTGCCCAATTGATAATGATAGGTTTAATTGTTTTATCAATGCGTTTTCCTATACTTTTTGTGCGTGTTTCTATTGTATAGGCATATGGTACTCCAGATAACATGATAGGGTGGTTAATGTTAGCGTCTTTCGTTGAGTTCATCTTTTGCTTTTGATGGTGCTGGTTCGAATTGTTTTGGCCTAAAATGAACATTCTAAAACTGGTAAAAGAAGTTTGGTACTGTCATTCTTGCCTTCCAAGTTGGTTTTGCATCACAATTATAACCCAACACCCAGAATGTAGGTTTCTCGGGGTTAAATAGTCCTAATATAGCTATGATGAGAAGGGACCTAAGATCAGCTGCTTGGAGGGCTGGCAATCTTTGGTCAAGTCAATTTGCTGCGTAATGTTTGGTTGATTTTATTAGCTTATTGAGCATTTTTTTTAATATCCTTAACTGTTATAGGATGTGTCGAGCTTTAATGCCTGGAGATGAAGAGAGCATGAGCGATGAAGCAATATGGGAGACTCTTCCTGTAAGTTTTGAACTATTTTTAAATTAAATAATTTTTTTTAGGACTTATTTGACTTTATGTTAATCAATCATTAACGTAGTTTAAGCAACTGATGGCCATTCAAAGTGAACCTTTTTATACCTATGGCCATGTTTACCAGTTATGCAATTGGAATATTTCGCTATGTGTAGCTCTCATTTTCATTCCTTACACTGGATTAGATATGAACAAGGATATGCGCTAAAGAGGAGGGATTCAGGGAGGCCTTGCAGTGATCATATTGTGATCGTTTGATCTTAATTTTAATAAGATTTGATTATATATGATACTGGTATAGATGCAGTGTAAACATAAATAGGGACTTCAAAATCTAGTAAATGATGGAAAAGAGTAAGAAAATGGAAAAGAACTCTTTAAATAGACAATCCCATGCACTTACATCCATATGTGGATTTTGTTTTTTTAGTTTTGTAAATATTTCGACTTCCTTAACATCGGGAGAAGGAATTTAGCTGTTTCATTTCCCCTTAAGTTTGTGAGAGTATTACTAGATGATTGGGTCTGTTTTTGGTATTGTTTCTCGGGAACCCAGGACTATGTTTTCAATTTTGATTTTCATGGGTTATGCCTGAGACTATGGTCAACTGTTTTCAAGCTTGAAACAGGTTACTGGTGCAGGTAGTAATCGTATTGCTTGGAGGACTACAGTATTGTTGTGGAGTTTAAGGGGCAGACTATTAAATATTAATAAAGCATTTGACAGGGTACATCAATTGGTTGCTATGTAGGCCTACAGTGTTTGTTATGGAGTTTATGGGGCAGATGGTTAATATTGATAGAGCATTTGACAGTGTGCATTAATCATTTGCTGATGTTGCTATGTGGAGGCTTTGTCTCTCTTTTTCTTGGTTTCCTGTTCCACTAGATGTCCTATTTGAGCACCTTTTCAGGTGTCTATCTTTTTTTTTTTTTTTTTTAATTTTTTCTTTGGTGCTCTGTTGCGTGTAACTTGCTTTCAGCAGGGCTTCCCTCCTTACGCTTTTCCCCTTCCTTTTTTTTTTTAAACTCCAATGATTTTTAAGGAATAGTGAGGGCTAATTTCTCCTGTCCAACTTAAAGTATCCACATTTTCAAAAAATAAATAAAGTATCCAAATTTTGATATCTGAAGAGTTGTTTGGCTTTCAGCTGCACTGAAGCATAGCAGAGGTTGTAATGGAAAATCTTCAGTGCTTTTTTCTTCTGGTTATTTTTCCACAACTAATGTCATGAACCCATGATTGTCCTGCCAAGGTCAAAATATCCATAGGCTTGTATATTGGAGGTAATAATATTGTGTATTGAAGTCACTCAAACAGAGATAATGTGGTTACTTAACCTTAAAGCTTGGACTCTTGATTTTGAATAGGATATGGTCAAATTTTAAGTTAGGATGTGATAATCTAAAAGGTACAGCAAGTACTAAATTGTTTTTATCCCTTTTGTTTGATTGCTATTTAGAAAAGAGAGGAAAAAAAACTACATACTGAATGTTAAATCTGGCCAAATTTTATGATAGGTAGGCTGAAACATTAGGAATATACTGTGCTAGCTTTTGCGATATTTTCTTTATCTTCCCTAGGAATGTTGATAATGTATTTCTTACTTTGGTTTCTAGCACTTTTGGGTTGCAATATCTATGGTCTTCTTCATTGCTGCAACAATATTCACTCTTCTAAAGGTATGTGGTAAGTTGTTTATTACTCCAAGTAATAATTCTTTGGATGCTAGTGACATGCTTTTGTTATTCACAAATATTCACAATTCGCACATCTCGGAACTTGGTAATCTTCTAAACCTATACTTGTCACTTTCACCCAGAAATAGGCATGTGAACTTAACATGAAACTACTGGCTTGAAATCCAGGGCTTACATTGCTTAAATTTTTGAGATGAAAAATACTAATTAGTTAATGAAATTGTAGTTTTAAAGAAATGCAAAAGATGGCACTGTCTTGAACACTGCAATGATATTGCCCAAACTGTTGTGACCTTTACTCTTCCAGTTGAATTGTTTGACCAGCCATATGGGCTGACCTTTACTCTTCTAGTTAAATTGTTTGACCAACCATATGGACTGCACATCTACTGGGCTATGCTATTTTAAACACTAGTGGCTAATTTTCTGTCCCTTGAATAACTCAATGAAACTACTCAAGTCTCATACCTAAATGTTGTTAGATATTTAAAACTACAGTCAGAACCCCAATTTTCACCATCTTCCGTCACAACCACCTCATCCTCATTCTTACTGCCAAGCTTGACAGATGAACTCACATGTTCTTCCCTTGCTACAACCACTTTTTTGTGCTGCAGTATGTCTTTGAGTTACCTGTGATGAGCCAGCCTTGATGTTTAGATTCATGTTAAACAATATTAGTTTCTAACTCAGTCGTTGATCATTAGATTCCTCTTGTGGTTTCTTTAGCTCCATTTTATCCAACGGAAAATAAGTCAGAGGAAAAAATGAATGCCACTTATTTTCTGCAGTGCCGTAACAATACTGAAAAGTACTAGGAGATTACTTTTTGGCATTTGGAGTACAATACAAAATATTAATTTTAATAAATACAATTGTTCAAACATTTGCACCTACAAGAAACTTGCATTTTTCTATTTATGATTGAATATGTGAGAATTATCAAAAAAAGAGTGAACCATTAAATTATATAATTACTCTCTTTATGATAGCTGGAGAGGAGCAACGGTGTTTGGTGCACCAACATGCATGCGCTTATGCAATCATCTTGTGATTTTCCATTCCATTCTACGAGTTTATGTGAGTCGTGACTTTCTGTTTCTAAAATAAAAAGTCATTAATTGAAAATGGCTAATGATCAAGAAATCATTTTCTATTGACCAATTCTGTAATTATGATCAAAGGGTGACAGAAACTGCCTGTACCTTTATAGTTGAAGTGTTAAACCAAATGGTACTCTTTTGAATCTTTCCCTTAATATTTAGGGCTAATGGGGCTCAAAATTTTGAATTTTTCCCTTGACAATGCTTGTATGCTTTTCCATAGATTTTATCTGCACCAAAATATAGCTTTAAAACTGTACTTCTGGTAATGGTTTTTTCCCCTTTGTAGATGATGTGGCAGCTCTTGGATGGTGGGACTTATTTATAAATTATGGGTGTGTTTAATTTATTTTACAACACTCTGCAATGATTTGTAGATTGATTTTAATTTTCTGCACCAGCATTTGCAGAAATGATCAGTTCTTTTACAGAATTGCTGAGTGCTTTGCCTTTCTTGTTTGTACAAAGTGGCATAATCCAGCAATTCATATGCATTCACTTATTGGAGGATCTGGTTCTTCAATGAATATCAGGTATATTGACTGGAATAGAGGCTTGGTAGTTTCTTCAGATGTAGACCAGAGCAGCAGAATGTGCAACCTGCAGGACATTGGTGGACATTTTATGAAAATTCCTTTTATTGGTTTCCAGATCATACTTTTTATGCGCTTGGAAGTATGAAGAGTGTTAAAGTTGACTTTGTTGATATTTTTAAATTCTTCTTCCAAGTTAAATTCATAGAAGTATACTTCTCTTTGCCGATTTCAGGGTACACCACCTGGTGCTAAACATATCCCATTTCCAGCTCTTTTTTCTCCGATTTTTTTGGTGCAAGGAGCTGGGGTTTTGTATGCTGCGTATAGATTGGTGGAGAAAATTATAATTTTACTACATGGTGGAGCTGATTCTGATAGATACTTTGCTGTGGCATCAAAAGCTCGTGAATTTCTTGGGTTTTTGCACCATGGATCTAGGTAATGTTTTGGTCTGTAACATTAACATATAGTTTGAATGTTCTTTAAGTAATCTCTTCTATACCTATGCAAGGTAGGACTAAAATGCTTATTTCTTACAATGGATGACATGTTGATTAGGTAATCTCTTCTATTTGGAAGTTCTCATTGCTTATGGGTACATTCTTGTTGACAGGTTATTGGGCTGGTGGTCAATTGATGAAGGAAGTAGAGAGGAGCAGGCTAGACTGTGTTTTGCTAGAGGTTCAGGGTATTTTTCACGCACTATCATTTACTGCTTTTAGGTTGTAATTTTCATCAAGTGAAATATATAAGTGATCATCTGGAAGACTTATCAAAATATTCATGGCTTTAGCACACATCACATCCTGAACGTATTATGCAGATGCAGGCATGTTCATCAGGAGCTACCAAAGATTGTGGTACTGAAATCTGTAAGCGATGAGCAGATATGTGCATCAGCAAGTACAATCATTAGGACTGAAGTTATTTTTTGCTGATCATATTCATATGTTGCTTGATAATTTATTGTCAAGAATAGTGGAAATGTATGTAAAGGTTTACCAAATAAATTTTGCTAAACTGTTATGAAACAACCAGAAAAAGGAAAAGGAACAGCATTTAAATTCGGTTCCCTTCGTCTTTGTACTCTTACCTTCTTTCTTTCCTATGTATCACTCTGTTATGATCTGGATTTTGGACCATGCCAGCGCTAGGAAACAGAAACAATTAAGGCTCTAGAACCCATAGCAAGCCTAATTTCAACTCGTGGAAAGGCCCATCATGGCTTTCGTTGCATCACTCTGATATTAAAAATTTTAAACTTATGTTAACACCTTCTTGGATTCTAAGGAATAATATAATAGGAGCTAATGACTAAGCAAAGCTTAACCTCAGACATTTTTTAAACATGATATTTCTTTTCTTTTCATTTCCTTACTCTTTCTTTTCTTTCATGACATGAATCATATATAAAATAAACTCCTATAGAAACTGTCCTAAGAATTAAGTTGTTCATTCTTAACTTACATTAGTCTCATTCATTATATATCATTTATCATTAACATATAATCCTTTCAGATTTGTAATACCATCCCCTCCCCATAAAAAAGAAAAAGGTTAAATTCTCTTTCAGAGGCTTCAAAACGTCTGTATATTGTTGATGAAAGTGATGCATTAATGTTACCAAATTAATTTGTGTATTAAAGCATCTTATATCCTCTGCATTCATAGTTGGGATGTGTTTGCTGTGTACTTCTATGAATGCACGTAATTTGGCTTAAGGAAATGCATTTCTTTCTTATGTTTGCTACTAATTTTAGTAATAAACATGTTTCCACACTGCAATAAGCTTTATCTTCCTGATTTCCTTTTATTTTTATTATGCAGTTACAATACATTCTCACCAGACACTGTGAAGAAGATGCCAAAATCTGAACTTGTTGAGGAGGTTTATTTTTATCATTTTCTCCAAACAACAGCAAGTTTTCACTACTTTACATGCTCCTGTTACTTAAAGCTAAAGTAAATTAATCTTTAATTCTTTCGGCAACAGATTTGGAGATTGCGAGCTGCATTAGGTGAGCAAACAGAAATTACAAAGCTTAGCCAGCAGGAGTGTGAAAGACTTCAAAATGTAAATAATTCAAGATGAGAGCTAGTTTTACTGTCGTTGAATATTCTCATCTATCCCTTTTGGTGCTTATTTACTGACTTTGCGAATATATCAGGAAAAAATCTTATGCAGAGTTTGTTTTGAGGAACAAATCAATATAGTCCTGCTTCCATGCAGGCATCATGTCCTTTGCAGGTATGTGGATCCGTTCTTATCCCGCAAATATACTTGTTTTTACGACATACACTAGTGTATTATCGAATGCCGCTAAATATTTGGCTCCATTGGAGCAAACCGATCTTTATTGTATGAATTCCATTAGATTACGCCTTCAAAATAAAAATTTTGGTCCCTATTAGTCGTGGCAGGTTGTGAAGGGAAGATAAAATCCTGGCTCTGCTTTGTGCAGTGGTACACGCCCTCATGACTAGCTGTATTTTTGCAGTGTATATATCTTTTTTTTTTTTTTCCCACCTCTAAGATTCTCAATCTATTTGCATGTTATTTTAGTGGAATTCCAACACTATAAATGTTCATCATTTTCAGCACATGCTGTGAGAAGTGTCAGAAGTGCCCTATCTGCCGCGTCGCAATAGAAGAGCGATTGCCTCTATATGATGTGTAGCTTCATTGTATCCACAAAATGGCTTGAAAGCTTCCTTGCTGCTCATGGTTTTAGATGAGGCATGCAAAGAGAAGATGGCAATTGTTTTATACACGTAATTTCTTGTGCACATGTCATTGATTTGTAAAATTGTTCCCAAGTGATCAGCTTCATCATGGGCTTCTTCCTCTGGGTTGCAAGCCAAGAACATTGACATTTCAACAGCAAAACATTTATTTTAATGGAATCATTTGCCTCTTTCTGCCATATCTCTTTCTATGGATTCTTTGATAATATCTGATATTGGTGCTATTATTTGAATAACATTACACCTCACTCATGGCATTGATCCAGAACATGTCATACTGTCTGTGCATCAGAAATTAAAATTTCAGTTCATAAATTCAAGAAAAGTTCATCGGTATTTGCCACTTTTAAAGTGGAACCTGGTGCTTTTCATAGTAATCATATAATGAAGCAGAAAGCCAACAAAAAAGCTACCTTTGTGAATAAAAGTAGAAATTACAGGATGCTCATATGGCTCTTAAATGCTAGAGTTGACAATTTATATTGTGTTGACAATTTATATTGTGTCGTATTTAATCGTATCACGTTAAGATATATGTATAATATAAAAATATCCAATTTGAACATGATCCGTTTAATTAATAGTGTCAAAATCTTTAATTTAACATAGATATGTTTATGAAGCAAATTATTTGACAAGACCTATATAATCTATTTAATTAATTATATCATAATAGATATTAACGTGTCATGATAAGTTAATACGCATTTAGCCTCAAAGTATGTAGAAAAATTAAAACAATATTAAATTTTCAACTAAAAAATATTTATATATTGAGAAAATAGAAAGTATAGATTGAAAATCTAAATAAATATAAGATTTAATTCAAATATATTTTCTTATATATAAATACATTTATTTAAATCATGTCTAAATGTGTACATTTGTGTCATGTATTACATATTAAATCATTAACTCAATTATATAATTATATTTAATCATGTCAATTGAGGGTTTAAATAAATTAATTCATTTAAATTTACTTTTTTGTCATGTTTATGACATGAATATTCTAATATTAAATCCAAACTCATTTAACAATATATAGTACATGTAGCACAGAAATGGAAACATAAAAAAATGGAGAAACAGAAAATGAGAAATGTTCTATAGGAAAACATCATTTTATAAAATATAGGTGAAAAAATATGAAACAAATACAGAATTTCCAAATGCGAAAATGTGCACGAAATGCGGAAACGTGACCTATTAAAGTTTTCATTCATCAAAGGTACCGAATCATTTAATTAGGTTGTATTAAAAATCACTGGCCCAGTTAGATGCTTTCTATTCAAACTCATTTGATTTAAATATAAACAATTATTTAGCACAGAGGATTCAGATCCGAAACCCTTAACTCGTTACCAAGTCTAGAACTCAATTAGGCTAAATCCAGTTGGCAAAAATGCTACCAACCGGAATATATTGACCTTAAAATACTAACATCATTGATGACCAATTGTCTCTAACTTGACAAATAACAAACTTCACACATTTTTATTGCTTAATAAATCATTGGCGTACAAAAGACCTCCTATAAAATATAACCATTTTCACCTGACAGCTTTGAAATCTTATTTGTCCTCCATCCCAAGTGCTATGCTCATCTTATAAAATAGCTGACTAGGCACAGGTTGCTGTTACTATCAATGGTTCAACCATGGGATTTGGGGCAGCAGTTTCATCCCTGCTGCTGACATGCTTCTCGTTATCATCCCGGCTGCTGATATGGTTCTCACTTAATTTGAGAAGAAAATCACCGAAGCATTCATCTACGGTACGAAATGCTTCATCAGGATACAGAGTGCTCACTTCAACTTCTTTGGGACCATCAATTATAAAATTTATTTGGCAACCCCTTATGAAAATATCATGAGTGAACGACGCAACAACGCTCTCTGGTATGCGATTCTCTGCATGAACCAAAGGCAAATAAATTAAACGATCTTTTCGTACATAAAAAATCGAAAACTTGGGTTATATGCTTTTGCACATGTAGATTTACATGTACTAGAGAATGTAGCAGGGAAGGAATCAGAGCGAACCTGCAGCTACAGCAAGTAGATCATCTTCAGTGACAGCAGTGCGAGGGAGAATCCTTCCAATTTTCTTTTCCCACAAAGTTGCAAGCTCATTCATGTTGTACAAGTTGCATTTAGGTCGAAAATGAACTGACTTGTTAAGAGTTCGAACATCATCAACACTTTTCATTGTGAATTTCCCAATGTCTGTCCCAGCAACGAAGTAAGCTGTGCAACAGAGCCTCGTTACAATACTTCACCTTTCTTCCTACTTCCTAATAACCAACTTTCTCGTAGGGTGCACTTTTAACTATTAAAATATGTTATATGTGCGATTCTAACTGCGATTTAAAATTGAAATTTCATAATTTTCACTCTAATATCATTGAATTAAAGTCTCGTTCTATTCCTTTTTTAGCGTGAAACAAAATTCTAGTTCAGAGGAGGAAATTACGCTAAAAATTTGAGGTTTAGACTTCCCTTTCAGTATGAAAATGATCAGAAGCAACCAACCAAAATAGACATTATTATTATTATTACTATTAGGCATTAATTGACTTGCCAATTGCCATTACCAATGAAGGTTGTTGTGACGATGACCAAGCCCCCAACCAACATTCATTGGCTTTACTATGGGCTAGAATCACATGAATATCTTTTATCCTTTCACAAAATTAGAAATTATACCAATGAAAACTTTTGTGGACAAACTTAAATGTTTGATCCATAAAATCAGAAGAAAATAGGAATTTGCTTCACAAGTTAAACTGATAGAGACAGAAAGCCACCATTAATATGCATATCAATGATATTGTTTACTTTATATATATACAAATTCTCATCCTGAAATCACAAATATTATGTAAAACTCAAGCGCAAAATTTTTTTAAAAAAAAGAAGCAAATTTATCTTTAGGTTATTGGGTTTTAAGTATTCTATTAGAAAAAATAAGGATTTTGTTTGTTTTGAAAAACTTAGTTAAATAGGTGTAATTCTTAGAGAAGTACAAATTTTTTTAATGTATTTATTTTTTTTGCACTTACTTTTATCATTTAGCTTTTTTCAATAGAGAGAAGTAACTTATTTCTAAAAATGTCAGTAAGTTCAATTTTCTTAAAAAAATAAAAATTTCCTAAAATATATTATAATTATTTAGTTAAATAAATCCATCAATATGATAAAAAAAAATATTTACGTTAGTAAATTAGGAGTCATAGAGTATTTCAAAATATACTTTCTTAGAAGTTAAAAAGTAAATTAAAATAAAGTGGATATATTTCTTAATTTTTTTTTTTAAAAAATGTATACACCAAACACATAAAGCTCCACTTCTAAAACAACTTTTAAAAGTATCATCACCTAAAAATGAATTTGTTTTTGAACCAAACTTGACTAAGGACTCTTATTAATTAAAACAATATTGTGTTTTTTATTTGTTTAATGATTTTTAAATCTTAGCCAATAGAGACAAGCAGTAAATTGGGAGGAAGCTCCCATTTAGATGGAAAAATGTTTTTCCCATGAGCTAAAAGGGAACTAGAAATTAGAACCTATCTTTTACTTGCCAGTTATAGAACATGATATCATTTCCTTTTTTCTTTTTTTTTTTTTTGTTTTTGAGTTCTAGATGCTATAGATTTTATAATAGTGAGATCTGAATCTGATATTTACTTTTATTAGACAGTCTCATAGAAAAATATTGTGAGTTTATGATAATAAAGTAAATGGAAATTAGTTTAGACAGAAAAAAAAAAAATCTATTTATGTTGAGGGACAGTATCATATATAACAAGAGAGATGATTGTTGAATTGCTC
Organism: Omphalea diandra; assembly: GCA_949677035.1. NCBI lineage: Eukaryota > Viridiplantae > Streptophyta > Magnoliopsida > Malpighiales > Euphorbiaceae > Omphalea > Omphalea diandra. Next base: position 17,311 of record CATIWR010285346.1, read on the forward strand.
TTGTACATACATAGTTATACCATGACGATAATTTTTGACTTGATTCAAAATCAATGTCATCTATGGGTCAATTTAAATTGCTAGGACCAATCAACTTAATTTAAATTATTTAAAATTTAAAATAAATATTTTTTATTTTTTAAAAAATTTAATTAAAAGTGATATAATCCTAAAATGATTCATATTTATTTTTATATATTATTTTAACTTGATGAGTCGATCCGTAATTCAATGTAACTGACTTGCAATAAAATGTAATTCAAAATTAATTCAAACTGAAATTGATTTGACTATAATTCATTGGACTTAATTCCTTTACTATCTCTATTTATATGTCATTATTGTATATATATGCATAATTTTTAGCTTCTGATAAATAAAGAATAACTTAAAAAATTTTTTTCTAATTTCTGTTAAATGGTTTTTAATGCACGTTTTGGGCCGCAACTAATGATTATGCCTAGGATCCCATATATCAGGAGATTTTTCCCCCCACCCTCCTCCGAAATTTGTCTACGGCTGAGACTTCAAAGTGGCCCACAAAAGAAAAATAAATCGGCCAGCAAACAAAAAGCCAACAAGACAGAAAGTTGTTGGACATGCGTGCAACAACCACATATATCTTTGTTTATTGAAATAATTATTAAGATTTATTATAATATAATCAAAAAATTTAATTTTTAAATATTTATTTAAATAATGTTAAAAAGATATGCATAACATTATATTATATTATTTATCACTTTAATTTAAAAATATAACCTAAAATAATAAAAAATTATATAAAATATTAAAAAATTATACATATACTTAAATTTTTATATAAAAAATGATGATCAAAGTATAATTAGCAATAATACTATTTTATTGTTAATTTTTTCATTAAAGATTTTGTATAATTTTTTAAAATATTTAAATAATAATTTTATTTGAGTGTGTAATTTATTTATTATTTTAATTAATTTTTTAAAAAATTATCTAAGACAATGATAGAATTTATCATAATAATTAATGAATGTTGCTTAAATTTTCTATGTGTAATTTTTAAAACATCGAAATAATACTTTTATTTAAATACATAATTTTTGTATTATCTTAGGTAATTTTAATTTATAAAATTATCAAAAAAATATAAATTATATAGAATAATTAATAAATTATACAAAATCTCATTTTTATAAAATACATTTTTGCCTCTTGTCACTTCTCCTCAAAGTATTGAAATTAATTTGATGTTATTATAAATTATGTTAGTATAAAATTTATCTATCTTTAATACATTTAATTTATTGTTCCAAGGAGAATCTGAAATTTATTTTATTTCCAATCTCATTGACAAAAATTTGATATTTAATTTTAAAAATAATTAGTTATTAATTTTTAGATCGTGCGGTTTGTTTAATATTTTTGTATAATTTGTATTTAAAATATTTAACTTATGCTTTCATATTCTATTAATTTTTAGTAGATTTATATTTTACTATTAGTTTTCAAAATTTAATTAATCAATATATTTTTATAAATTTATGTAACCAAAAGATTATTAATATAACTTTAATAATTTTATATATTTGATCCACCAACTATATATTATGTAATATATCAGTTCTAATAAAAACTATAATAATTTTATGAAAACAATTTTGCTTAAAAATTAAATAGTCTATAACATTTCACATTTTATTGTAATCAACATGCATATATATAATATCGTTAAGAGTAGATTATAGTTGACTTAAAAACAAATAAATAAATAAATATAAATTTGACCATTAATGTCAATTTAAAATTTTTTTTATCATATCCATTTATTTATATCTTTTTATTTTATAAAAAGATATTAATAGATGCATCTAAAATAATTATTTTATAAGCTTAAGGAGTATAATCGTCAAATTATCATATATGTTTAGAAGGTAAAATGAGAAACTGACCTTCCAAGCTTTTCAATTAATTTGTCTTTATAAATATAAATTAAATTGGTTAAATTACTATAATATTCTTGGGAGATAAAATGGTCTAAGAATACTACAAATGCGAATCAAATCGTTGTACCGACGGATAGATGTCTTTGTGAAAGAGGAGTGATTTAGTGCATGATGAACGTAGAAAGGGAAATGAACCTAATTCATAAATCACACCTTTGATGCTTCCATCGCCGTAGATTTTGAACTGATCCAAGGGAGGAAGAACTTCTGAAGGATGACAATTGTCATAGTAGGGCCAGGAGGCAATGGAATTGCAGCAAATGTAGGTGTATGGTATACCGTACTCTTCAATCTGGCGTCTAACCCTGCGCTTTTCCAGGTACATGCGCAGCCCTGGCTCCACTGGATCAGCCCTGTCCACATCGTGCCCAAATTCTGATGGCAAAAATCTCTTTGCATGCGTTATTTTCCCAAAAAAAAAAAAAAAAAACCCAATTAGCACGTTTTTAGAATTTCAAATTTCAATTCTAATGTGACTGTTAGGTGTTGGATAATTCTGTTTTAATGCATGATTTTTTTAAAAAAAGAAATGAAGGGAGATTACATTGTCAAATTGAAATCTGACGTGCACTGTTAGATAATTTTATTTTACTGTTCAGCTAAAACAATAATTTCTTAATACATGATGTACGATTACAGAAATAATGTATTAAAAAAGAATTAAATACTTTCGCTAAAACATACTATAATAGATAGATCTTATTGACGATTATAAGTACCTTAATGGTGCCTACAGCTTTAATAGCCTCGACTAGAGCAAGCTGGTCCAGAATTCTCTCACCACCCACAGCTGATATTACTATATCAATGTTCTGCTCTTTAAGTATCTTCTCCATTTTTTCCTTTTCATTTATCTTCCCCTAATATCAAATAAAGGGGAAAAAAAGAATTTAAAAAAAAAGAGAATAATATCACAAGAAACAATAATTAATGTACATTGCACATAACATCATACATGCAAGACAATGGCTCCTTTTTCTTCAAGAGATCTGAGAACTTTTGCCTTAGAGGGACACTTTGGGCTTGAGCGGAGAAGAATATAGGTTGGTCGGCCGGAGTCTAAGCAGGCCATTGCTACAAAATGACCGATAAAGCCAGTTGCTCCGGCGATGAGGACTGAACTCTTGATTGAAGCAACACAAGTTGGTATAGTCATTGTAGCAACTATATATGCAAGAAAAATTTTCTTTTGAAAGAGAGAGATAACTGAGACTTCCAACGAGTTGACGAGGTTGAATACATACTATGTTATATATATATAGTGGGTGGAGGGGAGATGGTAGGTTTTCCTTTTGTTACATTCTAGAAATAAAAAAGCGCATTAAGGGCATGCGCTTCAAAATTCAGGTTTAGCTACCGTTCAACGGAGGAAAGTTGTTTCTTATTAATTCTGGGTTTGCAATGAAACTAATTAACATATCATCTATCCATTTAATTACATTAATGCGTGATAAATATATGTACACCATAACTGACTTTTAGTTATGAAGATTTTGTTCTTTAACTTTGACTGATAGCTGACAACCTTTCGTGGCGAAAACTACTGCAAGGTTTAACCACAATAGTCTAAGGTGATTGGTGAAGCTTTACTTATTCTCCTTTGTTTTTTTTTTTTTTCCTTCCCTGAAAGTTAATTTTCTTTCCTTTTTTTTTTCTTTTCCCGAATCATCGTTCCATTAGTTTTAGATATATGAGGATAATTTAATGATTTATTTTTATTTTACTTTATAAGTGCAAAATATTTTTACTATTATAGATTTGAATATTTTTATTTATTTTTTCTCTTTCAAACGGGAATTACTTTACTTGCATCAGAAAAACACCAATTCAACTATCTCCAATTAGTTTGAGACATGTTGATTTTAATATTGAGTAGACCTTGCCATTTTGGTTTGGTTCATCAACATATATATGTCACTTAACACTACAATTCATTTTCAGCGTGACGTATTCGTTCTACATCCTTCTAACACTTTTTCTCAAGTGCAATTGGTGTTGGCTCACTTTTAAAGTAAAATTGTTACTTACTCCAACATCTTCAATGTGTTTAAATTTTGAAAAATGAATAAAATAATATTCTTTTGTGTGAATAAAATAATTCATAAAGTATGTGTTTAAATTTTTTTAAAATATTTTTAGAAAAATGAAATAAATATTATGTATTAATTGCAAGTGCGAGTAAAATTCACTTGAGAAAATACATGTATAGTATAATCTATTGTAATGAATTTTTGCTCATCTTTTACTTTTGAATTTTAAAATCTCAAATATTAATTTGATTCACACATTAATAAATTATCTTTCTAAAAGGAAAATAGAAAACTTAGATGCAAAGTAACGTCATAAAAAAGTGATATAATTAGCGGTTGCTCAGGGTGTTCCTACGATCCAAAGGAAAGTGCAATGTTGTTAGTTCAGCCAAGAATTCAAAAATAATATAGCTATACCTAATTTGACCATAAAAATAGTCTCGTCCACCATACATAATAATATTAATATATCATGGCTGTTACATGCTCCCAAATCCAGTCAAATCCGTGCTATGAAGAGTCGATAAGAGTCGGCATCGTTCTTAATCCTAGTAAAACAAAATTCCTTTCCCTCATGGATACGATTAAACTCAATAAAATAGGTCTAGTTACTAATACGATTAAACTCAATAAAATAGGTCTGGTTACTAATAAACTCTTTGTAGTTTGCTATATTTAACTAAATTGTTCCTCAAATTTTCAGGAAAAAATCTGTACTTTTATGAAATTAAACTGTGATGACTACTTCAATCTGAAGTAGAATTTTTGTTCTTTATTTCATAGGATTTTTTTTTTTTGGTGGGGGGAGGGTGGTATTTTAGTTGGTTTAGTAAGGATTTTTTCAGTTGGATCAAGATAATGGATGTTGGCATTTATATTTGTTTAAAATTTTAAATGATAAATGTAACATCCCTATCCATATTCATTGGCATTATCACATGAACATATTCATTGCATAAATGATATGAAATCCCACATTTTATAAATAAGCATTAGGCATGTGAATTAACATCCCCAACATAAATTATATACATTTTAAA